>CANYBF012469699.1:0-10542 GCA_948192965.1 Dalechampia spathulata | reverse complement strand
CCATATTCATAATTTAGGCCTATTAAATTAATAAATGGCTCAAATATTAAATATCTTTCAATTAATCAAAATATTAAATAAATTAATATTAGATTAATTTATTTAATTATTTTAATTAATTAAAATCAATTTAATTATGGTATAAATAGTACATTATATAATCTATAATACATATATTTAAAATATAGGTAGCATACAATATATTTTCTTTTCTTCCTTTTCTCTATCTTTGACACTTTTTTTCACTATCCTTCTACTCCCACTCTTCTTCTTGTTCTTCTCATCTTTCTCTCTTTTTCATTTTATTCTTCTCTTATCCTCAATCATCATAATCTTTTTCATCTTCTTCTTTCTCATTTTCCTTCTCTTCTTCTTCTTTTTCTCACTCCTCTATCATTATCATCAACATGATAATCTTTTTATCAATCTTTATCAATTATTGTTGTTGATTATTTATTCAATCTTTGCAATAAATGAGTAAGCAAATATGTATATCACATCATAAATCTTTAATTATGACATGACATGCTCTTGTGACATACCTATAACTCATAATATGTAACTGCAAGTTATTCAAGTATATTGTAAGGGATTTTAAAATTCAACCTTTAAATAATAATATTGGTTATATTTGTCAAATTTTTTTTATAGTAAAACTCATATAGTTTATGACTAAATTAACTTTTCTTATAAGGAATAAAATTTCAAAATTTTTATAATATATAATAGTGTAAGAAGAAGGATATTATCATTTAAATATAAAATATAATAATTACAAAATAAAATATGTATTTGTCTAAGATAACCTGATATATTCATTGTCTACACTATATACAAGATATATGAAATCCCAAGATTTGGATGGCAATACAAGAATCAAAAGAGTTGAAGAGAGTGAGAAATGGACACAAGAATTGAGAGCTCTGGTATGACCGTACCACCCATTGGTACGCTCGGACGTGTTCCTGTACGCTCGTACCAAGCTTAAAAACACTCAAAACTTCAATAATTTTCATATAACATTATTTATTAACATCAAAATTAAAATCAAGGACCCCCAAGGTCCAACAATATATTTACTATAATTAAAATACAAAATAAACATATGACTAACTTCACAGGAGAATATATAGCTAGTTGCTAGTAGCATATGATATTTATAAATCAACGTTCTTCTTTGATCTACTATCTATACTAATTTTAAAATAACTGACATTGAGTACAAAATATTCAATGATGCAAAAAATGATATTTGTTTAAAGATAAATACTTTGCAAGAAATAACATAAAACATATTTTTTTATATTTATAAAATAGCATAACACTTTGCTTATTCTAAATATTATTACAAATAAAATTCATAATTAACAAAATAAATTCAAAACCAATTAGTTTTATGAAACAACATAAAATATTCATATATTCAATATGATAAAATATTTTCAAATAAATTATTAGATGAAATTTAATAAAAGAAAATAGTACATTTTAGAAATCAATATTAAATTCTTATAAAATTAAAAAAAAGTAAGTCACTTATGAAATTATGGCTTATAACTCATTTTTCTCATTTAACGCATGAATCTTACGAGTGTAAGATTCCTTAAACTTAACCATATTCACCAGTAACGGATTTCATAATCATAACCTCACCTATATCTAATTTGGTGTGCATACCCTTACTAGGAAGGATTCTTTAAACTCGATCTCCCTAAACATATCTCAATTTATATCGAGTTATAAGCATTTAAAATATAAAAATATATTTTTCATTAATATCAGTAACATTGTATAATAAAATCACATTTATATTTGAAAATATATAACTCATAAAATTATAAATATTTACAAACATTAAACATATAAATAATTTTTCTTTAAAAAATTGTAATATTGCAATAATTAATTTTATCATTTTTATTTATTTCTAAAAATAACTTAACAATTAAAATCAATATAAACTTTAATAAAGAAATTTTAACAATAATAAAATCATATCCTCATCAAACAATTTAAATCATAGCTTTATTAAAAATAAGTTATTTATATATTTATATATGCATAAACCTCAAAATATAACCTATGTATGATCATTTGAACCATATTCTATGTCTCGCCATTTCATATCCATTTATAATTTTTATTTATCAGAAGAAACCTTCAATTTATCCTTAATCATCTTGATCTTATCCTCTATTTATTGAAGAATCCTGAGCCCAATTAACTTTCAATCACCAACTTCACTCCAACATAATGGAGTTCTATACTTCTACCATATAATGCTTCATATAAAGCCATTTTCTATGCTTGATTAGAAACTATTATTATAGGAAAATTCTACTGATGGTAGATATCTATCCTAGCTTCCTTTAAGCTCAATGATACAAGCCTACAACATATCTTCTAGAAATAATCCATTCTAATCATCCATCAGTTTATGGATGGAAAGCTATACTAAAATTCACTCTAGTTCTTAAGGCTTTTTGAAGACTACCCCAAAACCTAGAAGTGAACTTTGAATCTCTATTAGATACAATGGATATTGGTACTCCATGTAATTGGATTATCTCTTAGATAAATAGTTCTACAAGCCTCTTTAAATTATAATATATTCAAATTGTAGAAAGTATGTTGACTTTATTAGTTTGTCAATAATCACCCATACTACATCATACTTCCTCTAGATCAATAGTAATCCCATGATAAAATCATTGTGATCCACTCCCATTTCCACTATGGTATTGGCAATGGATGTAGTAATCTTGTAGGTACCTGATGTTCAACTTTCACTCATTAATAAGTAAGACATAGAGAGATATAAATAACTATGTGCCTTTTCATTCCACACCACTAATAATACTACTTTAAATCCTAATACATTTTGATTCTATAAGGGTGTATAATCAATAATGACTCATATGTCTCTTTTAAAATCATTTTCTTCACTTATTCATCATCTAATATATAAATACGACATTAAAATAATAATAAACCATTATAATTAATTATGAATTCAAGTTTTTCATCCTTTTCTACTTCCTAATTGCACTCTTGATATCACCCATCATATTGCATTGCCTCTTTTATTTGGTTTAACATAAGTGGTCTAACTCTCAATTATATTATTACACCTCTATCCAGATCCAAAGTTAATTATGAATTCATTGCTTTTAATTTATGTACCAACATTAAAGGTGCAATTTTCAACCCAATTAATATCTTCTGACTTAAAGCATCAACCACCTTATTAGCTTTACTGGGATGGTAATCTATCACATAATCATAATCCTTAATTAACTCCATCTAATGCCTTTGCTTAAATTCAATTCTCATTGACTCTCCAAGTACTTGAGGCTTTTATGATCTACATATATGTAGTATTTTCTCCATATAGGTAATGATGCCATATTTTTCAATGTAAACATAATTGCTACTAACTTTAGATCATATATCAAATAATTCCTTTCATATGGCTTAAGTTGGCAAGAGGTATGTAAAATCACCTTTTCATCTTGTATTAGGATATAACTAAGCCTGTTATGTGAAGCATCACTATATATGTGTGGGTGGGGCTTTCATCGTGACCTAGAGTGAGGCTTATAATGCGCGGACCAAGGGCTCATTTGAAGCAAAAATGTAGTCTTCTCAAGGGGCTACCTCAAGAAATGAGATAGACTTAAAAGAGTCATAAGATAGAGTCACCACTAAATGGTTTTGGATTTGGTTCAACCGACCTATAACATGAGTGCTAAGTCAAACACTTTAAAGATGGGTTCATGTGGTAAAGATCTATTCCCTCAAAGTTTCAAGTTTGATTTTACTATTTTAATCAAGTTAATTATCCTAAGCAAGCAAGAATTCATAAATATACAATGCGATATAACATGACAACAATCATAACAAATAAATATAATATGGCAATCATGGCATGATATCATGACATGGCAATCATGATGAATGAAACATGACATATGCATGGCATATGAGATGACAACATGATATAAGCATGACATTTGAGATGGCATAACATAAGCATGACATGTGAAAAATGACATGACATAGGCATGACATGTGAGGCATAACATGACATAGGCATAACATCTGAAAGATGATATGGCATAGGCATGACATGGTATATGCATGACATGTGAAAGATGACATGATATAGGCATGACATATGAAAGATGACATGATATAGGCATGACATGTGAAAGATGACATGACATAGGCATGATATATGTATGGGTCGGGCTTTCATTGTGACTCAGAGTGAGGCTTGTAAAACTTACGGACTAGGGATCCACTTGAAATGAAAGCACGATCTTCTCAAGGGGTTACCTCAAGGAATGATATAGACTCAAAATAATCATAAGAAATAGCCATCAGATGGTTCTTAATTTGATTCAACTGACTCATAACATGAGTGCTAAGTTAAAACCTTCAAAGATGGGTTTGGGTGGTGAAGATCTATTTCTATGAGTTTCCAAGATCAATTTTACCATTATAGTTGGAGTTAATTGCCCTAGGTAGGCAAGCAAGCAGGCACGTAAAAGTAAGCACACAATGTAGTATGTCATAACGATAACCAAAGCATAACATAGCAAAGTAGAATGACATATAAAGGTTATATGGCATATGGATGATATGTCATATGTATGACATATGAAGTGATGCCATAATATAATGACATGACATATGCATGATATGATATAATGATGTGTGTATGATGTAGCATTTGGCTTGACATATGACATGACATAGCATAATTACATATGACATGATATAGATGACATAGTGGTATATAACATAGGATAGTGATATGACGTAAGATAGTTCTGTGTAAGGTGGCATATGACATGACATAAATTATGGCAAATATAATAGCAAAATAAAACCATCCACATAAAATAAAACTTAAGTAATAGCGGGTGAAAGGGATAGGAGAGATAGGGGATACATAAAAGATGTAAAAATAATACAACTTGGGAAAAAAATATAATAAAATAATGTTATTTTGTTACATAGGGGTCTTCATTTTTACATAAATCTAAGATGTGTAGTAAAATCTCCTCCACTTTAGGAAATCCTTAGATAGTACGAGCCTTATGCATGGATATAGAAAGTACAAAAAAAAGAAAGTTTTCAAAAAAGAAAAGTTCTAAATATGGAAAGTATGCCAAATATGGAAAGTGTTAAATATAGAAAATACCAAATATGGAAATAATACCAACTATGAAAAGTGTCAAATATGAAAATAATGCCAAATATGGAAAGTGCTAAATATGTAAATAATCATAAGTCTAATTATGGAAACAATCTATTTATGGCAATAAAGCTAAACATGACAGTAAAGGTAAATATGACAAGAATGCTAAACATGGCAATATGTTAAATATGACGAGCATGCTAAATATGGTAGTAAAGCTAAATATGGCAAACATGCTAAACATGGTAGTAAAGCTAAAATATGGCAATAAGCTAAACATGATAGTAAAGCTAAATATGACAATAAGCTAAATATGATAGTAAAGCTAAATATTATAATAAGTTAAACATGGTAGTAAAGCAAAATTAAATTAAGAAAAGTTAAAAAATGTCACTTACCAAGGATATAAGTCCTTCCTCCAAATCCCAAAATCTTAAGGTTTTAGTGAATTAAATTTGTCACTAAACCTAATTAAATGCTTAATTAGGTGTGTTTTAATTCCAAAAGAGCTTATTGTCTTGCAATTAAAATGTTATTTTATGCTAGAATGTATGTATGTAAGACTAATACCTAAAGGTATTTATAGGAGCCTTGGGAGGTGTTGGTAATGTGAGATAAAGTCCCCTTCCTCCAACTATGCTAATTGGAAGCCCTCTAAGGGTGCCATTTTGCATGGGCCAAACGGTGGTATTACCGTAGGTCCAAATGACATGTGATGATATAAAACCCATGTTTTCAACTTAATCTTAGGAATAAGAACCCATATCAAGCTATTCCAATAAGGAAACAAGTCACAATACATGCCCAAAAAGGGCAACTAAGCATGCACATGTAGGAAGGGCCACCAAGGGTGCCACCTTACACGAATAAAACAACGATCTTACTATAGGCCTAAATGTTATGTGATAGCATAAAACCCATGTATGCAACTTAATCTTGGGAATGTGAACCCATATTAAGCCATCCTAATAAGGAAACAAGTCATAATACATGTCCAAAAGGGGGCAATTAAACATACACGTGCAGGGGACAAAAATGTAGTGTCAACAATATGAAAGATGACATAGCATAGCATATATGATATAACAATGATAAAACAAGCATATCAACATGAATGAAAATTAATAATGGTCCAAAGAAAGGAATCAAGAGAGATAAGGGGAATGCATGATGAAATAGGGCTAAATCATACATGCTGGGGAAAATAAAATAGAAGTCTATTCTATTACAAAGGATCTTCAGTGATACAATAATTTGAGACATTAAGCAACATCTCCTCCACTCAAATAAAAATACAAATAAATGAAATAAATGTTAGGCAATTAATAAGATGTAGGACATGAATGACCAATCCAATGCCATGTTAAAGCATGAATCAAGGGCCAAAGTCCAATGAATGTAGTGGTAACACTCATGAAAATGCAATAATAAACATGAATTAGGCCATGAAAATCATGAAAATATAATCAATTTTAGGCAAAAATCAATTAGAAGTATAATTAAAAGATTCTAAGATCACATGTGGCATTACTTAGAAATGAAAAAATATCCAATTAGGCTAAACATGTCAAGTGACATAATTAAAACATAATTAAATATCATTTAATTATGAAAATAAGCAAATTAATTAATTTAATGGCAAAAAAAACCAAATTGATCATGAGAAATGAAACTGAAGGATTCTAATATCATCAAATCATCAACTAAAGATGACAAATACATCCAATTCAAGTCCAATCATATTAATTACAATAAACATCAAATTAAAGAAGCATTTAACTTGAAAACTAATTTTGAAGCTAAAATTAATCATGTTGGATCAACGTATGATGAATTTAGATCATTAGGGTTACTGTGAAACCACTAATGCTACTAAAAACTTAGATTAACATTGATAAACAAGTGAAAAATGAGTGAAAATCATGAAAAACATGAAAATCAAATAACTATATGCTCACATATAGGATGATGCGCATAGCACATAGGCAATATGTGCCGCATATACTGTGATATGTGCCCCATGTAACGTGTAGAAATAGAAGAAAATTTAGTTTTAAAGTAAAAACATGAAGCAAATCATAAACATAGGTTAATATGTAATGTTACATATCATTCTAGCTACGGGAAAGCTATGAATGCTACTGTAACATTCATGATTGAAGCCAATCAATGAAAAGCCAAACAAAAATCATAAACCCATAATGAAATCAAGAGAAAATAAGAAGAAGAATAGACATTCCACACTCACCAAGAGATTAGCTTCCAAATCTTGACTCTAAAACATGATTAGGGATTTAAAGTAGGATTAATTAGTCTTTAATCCTAGTTAAAAACTTAATCAAGTGCTTAATTAAATGAGTAATTAATTTGGCAAAGTTTAAGTGTAATTCATCAATTTTCAGACCTTTTTCCCATAAACATATAGCTTATAATGTGAGGGTCACAAGTTGCCAAAAGCAAATAAATAATGTGAGATTCTATAAAATTACACTGGACATGTATAGCATATAGTGCTATATGTGTAGCATATAGTGCTATATGTGCAGCATATAGTGCTATATGTGCAGCATATAGCCTAGAAAAAGGCTATATGTACAGCATGAAGGAGTACATGCTTAACATGTAGCAAAAATCACTTATGTATGTTGCCTAATAGGGGCACATTGGGATGTACACCCAAGCCCAATGAGCATCAAATACACCATAAATGCATAGTGATATATGGAACATATTAGATTTATATGGGAAAAGGTCATGCACCATGTGTATATTTTCTAAACATGTATAGTATGTAGCATTATATGCTTTACATATCAGAAAATATATGTTATGTGCTCCATCTTCCATAAGCAAAATGTAACTTACTTCACATGTCCAGAGCACTTATGGGAGGCAAAAAGGCATGTATGCAAATCAGGATCAACATCAGGGACCTGTACCAAGCCAAATCAAAGAAAACTTGAAGTTGTAATGCACGAGTGAGAAGTTAGGGTCTACAATATTGTATATTCCTTACCCTAAGTGTTTAAAGTCAATATAAGAGATTGTATTACACACTCCTTCAATTGATCAAAGATTTTTTGACATTTATTAGTCCATTTAAATTTCATATCTTTCAGAAGTAATTTGATGAGTGGTAGGTTATCATAGAAAATCCCTTGATAAACTATTTATAATATCCTGCTAACCCTAGAAAACTATGAAATTTAGAAATATTACAAAGAGATTGCGAGTTAATAATTGCCTACACTTTACTTGGATCAACTTGAATACCATTTACTAAAACAGTATGTCTTACAAAAGACACTTGTTCTTGCCAAATTTAAAAGCTTCTTATACAATTATTTTTATTATAGGGTCTATAACATTATTCTAAAATGCTTTTCATACTCTTCAACACTCTTAGAATATACCAAGATATTATCTATATGCACCATCATCAATTGACCAAGGTAGGGTTTAAATATAATGATCATTAATGGCATGAATGTTGTTTATGCATTGGTTAATTTTGAATGGCATGATTAGAGTTCAAAATACTTATATCGAGTCTAAAATGTTATTTTTGGAACATTGAATTCCTTTACTTATAACTAATAGTACCCTAACCTTAAATCAATTTTAGAACATTGATTTTTAAAGTAACCATAGTACTGTCACCACCTATGTGGCTATTGAGTCAATTATTGATATCTTGGGTGCAAGCTAAATAGGTATTTGCACAAGTTAGATTTTTCCATTTATCCTTCAAGCACCTAAGGTTCTTATCCTTTTTGTTCACCATTAGCTTTAAACTTGATATTGTGAGGATCATGATCTCTAGCTCCTTCCCTTACAATAACACCTTTTTCAGACATTTTAATCATCCACTACATAAATGCAAGTCATTTATCAAGCTTACACTGTCTTTTATATTCATTATATACTAGTGTAGACATATTTAAATTAATTGAGCGAATATGATTAACAAAACCATTATTTTTTGATTGAACCAAACTTTAATATCACCAAAACATGTCATGTCATAACCTTTAATTATGATATGATATGCTCCTATTGCATACCTATAACTTATAGTATATAATTACAAGTTATTCAAGTATATTACAAGAGATTTAAAAATTCAACCTTTAAATGATAATATTGGCTATATTTATAAAAAAATTTTACAGTAAACTCATATAATTTATGACTAAAATAACTTTTCATATAAGGAATAAAATTTTAAAATTTTCACAATATATAATAGTGAAGGAAGAAGGATGTTATCATTTAAATATATAATTTAATAATTATAAAATAAAATATGTATCTACCCAAGACAACTCGATATATTTATTGTCTATACTATATACAAGATATATTTACAATAATCAAAATACAAAATAAACTTATGGCTAACTCCACAGAAGAATGTGTAGTCGGTTGTCAGTAGTAGATAATCTTTCTAAATTAACCTCCTTCTCCAATCTACTATTTATACTAATTATAAAATAAATGACACTAAGTACAAAATACTCAATGGTGCACATATATATATAGTAGCATAATACTTTGCAAGAAATAACATAAAATGTACTTTTTTTATATTTATAAAATAGCATAATACCTTGTTAATTTTAACATTATTACAAATAAAATTCATAATTAACAAAATAAATTCAAAACTAATTAGTTTTGTTAAGTAGTATAAGACATTCATATATTCATCATGATAAAATATTTTCAAATAAATCATTAAATGAAATTTAATAAAGAAAATAACACATTTTATAAACCAATATTAAAATCTCATAAAATTAAAAAAAATCTAAGTCACCTATGAAAGTATTGCTTATAACTTGTCACGCCTTTTGGAGGTACGACATGCTCCCGTAGAATAATTAATGATCTCGTATAATAGAAACCACTAATTACTCTACAACGGATGCGTAAAATTTTTTTTATATACTTATAATATTTGTGCACCGATCTAAGCTTTGCGGAAGTATTGGTCTCAAATAACATTTTCATATTTACTGCCTTTACATTATTTTAAATTGCTTAATCAATTTAATTAGAAACTTTAATCTACTCCAAGTCTTTGCCTTCAAAGAGTCTTTTGCTAAATTGGTGCTTTGAGAATCTGTGCTCACCACCCATCTTTTAACTTTCGTCCATCAAATGACGAATGTTGAGTATATAACTCAGTGGCACTTTAACACATAACATAGGAAAATATAATCATAATTATATCATGTAACATATCAGTTCTTGTATTCATTTCATCATAAATATAACATCATGAAAATACTTTTTCTTAACATCTCTACATGAACATCATATATTCATTTCAT
>CANYBF012469239.1:0-17945 GCA_948192965.1 Dalechampia spathulata | reverse complement strand
GTTTGGTGGATTGATTTATTGAAGACACATCAAGCCAATATTTCATTTTTAGTTGGAGTTGTGTTAGGAATCTGAAATCCATTTATATATCACTAATGTTTCAATTCTTTTGATGATGTAGGAAATTTTTACAGTCAGATACGTATTTGCTTGTTCTTGGAAAAATGAAAATGGAGTAGTAGAGGAGGCTGTACCTACATAAGATGTTGGTTCAATACCATTAAAAATCCATGAAATTTCTAATATAAGCGTGAGCATGTAGTTATGAAGGACATATGAACACCTCCAATAATCATATAACAACCCAAGTCTTTCTCTAAATTAGTTTTTAAATGACGACTTGTTTATAATTAAACAAAGACTCGCCCTTGTTTTCCAATTCTGACAGCATGCCTTCTTGGGTCAGTGATAAAGTTTGATTGTTTTATAAGGATGTGGGGCTTCTATAAAATTTTTAATTAAGTAGTGATGATATTTTAAATATATAATATATATTTGTAGTTATATAAATACAAAAATTATATTTCAATTTTAATAATAATTTAAAATCATAATTTTTTAAATTTTAACTTATTTATGGACGTTTGCTCTCTATAAATAGAGGAGAGAAATGGAGAGATGAGAAGCAGGGAACCTGAGATTTTTTTTTTTTTAATTGTTGGAGGCAAAATGTATGAGGATGATGAGCCGGTTTGTGCTGATGGAGGTGAAGATGTTCCAGGTAAGTTAAGTATTATGCTTTGGTATTGCTGTTAGTAATTAATTAACATTAGTAATGAGAATCGGAAAGTATCAACCCTGCAGATATTGAAGGAAGAGAATCCGATCCAATCAAATCAGGGAAGATATCCCTGACGTACATCACCAAGGATGAGGCCGCACTTGGAGAAACCGATTTTGACGTGCTGGTGAAGCTCCAAGAGAGAGCTGATGCCAGTCATAGAGCTCCATTAGATCTGGTGGCAGTGTTGCAAGCTTCTGACAATATGAACGGAGAGAAGTTGCAAAAACTGAAAACTGCTATGGCCTTCGTGATCAGGAAACTTGGCCCCTGCGACCGTTTATCTGTTGTCATATTCTACTATTACAACAACAGGCTGTGCCCGTTGCGACGGATGAAGGGGAACGCTCCGGCGGAGATTGAAAATCTAGTCAATGGCTTAAACATCTATACAGGCACAAACATCCTCGGTGGCCTTTACACCGCCAAATCGGTGCTGGATGGACGCAAATTTAAGCAAGGGCGTCGGTCAGCTATCATGCTTTTGTCGGATGGTCGTGACAACTACTCCAGACGTGTTAACGGTCTCATCCCTGTGCAATATTATTCTCTGGATGTGCCCGTATATGCATTTGGTTTTGGCGGAGATCAAGATTGGAGGGTACGTTATCCATATACTAGATAAGATAACACTTAATCCATTGATTAAACTACACAGCTTGCGAAATCAATCAAGTCCTTGTTTGCTGTAATCAATGTACAGGTGCTGCAAGACATCGCTGCTAAGAGCCGAGGAGGAACCTACGCAAATGTTGAGAGTTGGCCATTCTTGACTGAACACTTTTCTCTGTGTCTGTCTGGGCTTGTCACCACGGCAGTTCAGGACTTGGAATTGACCCTTAAACCGGAACTCGGTAAATCGGAAATCATAGACGTGCAGGCCGGAAATTATCCACCGTCCAAGAACCCAGCTGACAGCTCCGTAACCGTTCGATTGGGAACTCTTTGCTGCCAACGAACCTGCAAAGTTTTGGTGAACCTTCGTCTGGCTAGAGTTGAAAGAAAGGAGAGCTCCACCATTCTTGAAATCAAATACGCTCACCGGTACCAATTAATTATTTTTCACTCCAAAGAGCTAGCATCATTTTGACAAAATCTTTATAAATAATATTATTCTACTGTGCAGCGATGAGACGGCCGACCCTATATTTGTTAAGATAAAACATCCCGCCGATCCGTTGGCTCCGATCTATAGAGCTCTTAGCAACTTCAACCGGGCAGCCATTCAATCTCTGAATCAGAATGAGAGCATATTGAAGGAAGAAGTGAAGACGGCTCAAGAGCTTCAAACCTTGTTGGAGAATGTTGACAAGGCCTATCAATCTATCCACCAACTGGAAGATGTTACCATTGATTTCCTCCTGGGACACTTGAAAAGCAATATCAAACAGCAGTGAGTGCTAGCGTCCACGAATCCTTTGCTGCATTCGGCTTCTATATGTATTCTTCTCTGGTATCCATCCTTGAATTTGTCCGTTGACTTGCCATTGATCAAACAAATCAAATAAAGGAAGAGTATTGTAATAAGGTCTGGTCCATGTGCTCAGGTGGGATTAAATGAATTAAGGCATTATAAATAAGAGATGGAACAATTACTAAAAGTTAAGAAGCACTCTCCCTTTCATATTGGAACTATTGATTTCAATCATCTTATGTTGGGCTCTACTTATTGTGGTCCAAATATTTGTAGTCCATTTTCCAAGTCTTTGTGTCTAGGGTCCAATGCCTATATCATGGGCCTTGATGTTACTGTTTTAGGTTGCAAAGACCATGGTTTAATGCCTAAGATTCAAGGTGTTTTAGGTTGCAAAGACCATGGTTTAATACCTAAGATTCAAGGTCTGGGCTCCTAGGTACAGGGCATTTCAGATTAACTATGGTATAATATAACTCCTAAATTAATGTAGATTAACTATGCGATTCTATGTTAAATCTAGAATGTCATATAAATTATGCAAAATGTGTAAAAAATGCATGAAATTAAGCTAATACTACAATATATGAGTGTGATGCATTGGAAGTGAATAATGTATAAAATACTATATTATATATTTATGTTTGAAGGAAAAACATGAAAATAATGCTTGAAAAGACATTATAATAAGGAGAAAAATATAGATAAAAATCATGATTATCAGAATTTATGAGTGTTAAAATGTTTTGTTTTATGTCCACAAATAGCTCATTATAGCATAGTAAAGTTGCTAGAATGGTTGACTTGTCTATGTTTTATATTTTGCAGGCCAAAATGGGGAGTTTTGAAAAAACATGCTTAAAAGGGAGATTTTAGAGCTGATTTGGATTAAAGCCTCGAGATAAAGCTTGTGGGCATAAGGTGAACCAAAACGACATGACATATCCAATTTTGAAGAGCTCTATCTAGAAGAGTTTGTAAAGGATTTAAATTCCTGCAGCTGAACAAGGAATAGATTGAGGACAATTTAAACTCTTGTAACTGAAGATTAAGATCAATATTTATTTGTTTATTTTTATTAGTTTATTAATTTTACTTTCCTTCTATAAATAGGAATGTATTCCTATAAGGAAAGGAGTTTGATTTTTAGGGTTCAAGTTTAGATTTCCTAGAACAATCAATTGTTTCGTTGCCTTTTATTTAATTCCAATTTTTATTTTCTTTTCATTTAATTTTATTTTCTATTTTCATTTGTCAATGATGTGTGGCTAGGTGATTTTCTTTTCCTAATTGGAAGCAATTCAAGTTATTCATTAATGATTATGTGAGGTCTAAACGATCTTAATTCCAATGGCAAAGTACTATTCTTTTTAACTCTGAATTTCGTAGAACCATTGTAGTTCTTAGTGAATGTAAATAAGGTCTGTTGCATGTCTCTAAGTTCTTATAAATTTCTAAGTAGGTTGTTTAATATGGAAAAGTCACTCGACTTGCTGGAGTGATAAAGCAAGGTGTTATTCTTGTTCTGGCATGCAGTAGTCTTCGTTGTGAATTAAAGGATCTAGTTTGAACACTAGGGATGTTGGGTCGCAACTATTAACTAGAGTAAGGTCTTTCTAATTTCTAATGCAATTTTAGGACAACTTATGAGAATCTTATTCCACTCTGTCTATTGTGGAATTAGATGCATTTCATAGAGCTTGTTTCATGGCATCTTACAAACTAAGGAAAGACTGGGGCGTGCGAGATTTCTCAGTAAACTATAACTAGCTTAGTGTCATTTTATCATTGGACTATGAATAAATTGATGACCATAGTTGGTTAATGAATACTTGAAGCTTTTGGTTGGGAGAATTTTTCATTATTAAGTTTTTGTTATTTTATTTTTGTTTCTTTGTTTACTCATTACTTTCCAAAATCCCTTTCATTTATTTTAAACGCAAAGAATTAAGGAGTTGAAACTGTCTCTATAGGATCAACCCTTACTTCCACTGCTACAAAATCATAGTTTCTACATGCTGGTAGTAAGGAATTAATTTGACAGTATCGACACCCGATCAAATTTTAGTACTGTTATTGGGGATAGTAACTAACATTTCTTAATTCTTTATTTATTACTCCATCTTCCGCAAGTAATCTTAACTTTGATAAGAAAATTCAGAAAACTACAAATAGATTGAGAAAAGAGGTGAAACTCAGAAAAGCTACCTCAGTCTCAGAGAGTTCTTATGCCTACGAGGAAACAATCAGTGATAACTACTTGGATAATGAGAGCTATAGCTGTCATGGGTGTAAATCTCATCCCTCAACAGGGACCCGTATGACGCTCATGTAAGACTCTTCTTACATAAGCCAGCATCCTAACTCTTATATTAAATCCCTTCATGATCAAGCTAGGCTTCCTATATGGAAGTCCTTAGCATTATTGTGTCCATTAGAAGAGCCCGAGGGCTTCTCAGATAGCATAAGCATCATATGAGAGAAAGGCACATAAAAGTATGAGCAAGGCATAATTAATGAATAATCCATCTACTTGTTTTATTGAATAATATGATTGATACAATGATTTGATAATCCCGCTCCGTGTGTAAGCAGGAAGGATTATCCTACACTAAAGACAAGCTTAGCCAATACTAGCTATCATGCATAGTCCCCGAACATAACCCAAGGGTGACTAGTCACTCCCCCCTAAAGAGCATTAGGAGCATAGTTGGGTGTGGCAGGAGGAGACATTAAAGTGTTTAAGCCATCACACCCCAAATTACAATAAAATAGAATACATTTTATCAATTATTATTCTATCCTAGATGGAATAACTTCCACCCCTTACACTCTCCCCACTCAAATAGTCAACAACCCTGTCGACTATAACTTGAGAAAAGTTATAACCATAGGTTCAAATGCAAGGAGGTTCAAAGAAATGCACTCTGTCTTCCACTTCATAGATTAATATCACTTTGTATTGAAATTTCATCTCCATTGTTGTGATTGTTTCTCAGCACCTTTATAACTCTGGCTGGAAAAATGTGTAATGAGCAATAGCAGCTTCATTGTCAATGTGAATGAACATGTGGCCAAAGAATGTTAAGATGTAATCTCTTCACTATAGTAATTTTGAACTGCATCTGAGTTCTTTCTGATTTGTTGATCACTAGTACTTTATCCATAACTGCAAAGTTATTGTATCTTGTGCCTTTGTCATTTGCCCTATCTCCATGATTGTTGCCTTTGTTCTTATACACTCTAACCCAGCATAAGGCTCAGGAACACCTTCTATTTTAACATATTGATCTACAAATGCTGAGATATCTCAAATGGTCAAAATGTGCACCTGTCTTTGTGTGAGCTTCTTTCTTTATCAGTAACACTTATACTATATCTGCAATTGATAGAAAAGTACCATATCTCCCTGTGTTAACACATTTTTTTCTTTTCTATAAGTTAACAATAATAACACACTTCATTGAAAGTTAGAATTATATATTTTATCTTTTTGTGAGGATATTTCTCACTTCACTTGCAAGGCAATGATCATTTTAACTCTCATATAAAATATCTATTTTAAATATTATAGAAATAATAAAGTGACCTATCTCATGAGAATGATTTATCCATGACTAACGATCATCATGAACATATTGAACTCATGACTTCTAGCTTTTACCACTTGCCAACTCGCCTATCTCCAAAGAAAGGTTCATGGCTAAAATACCGCAAGTCCACTCTAAATGATAAAAGTTCATAGGATGTTTTTGATCATCCTTATCATATTACATCTGATCACCATATTTTGCCATTATGTTTTGTGATTTGAAACTCCCCCACTTGAGGTAGAAAGAATCATGAAAATTGAGAATACCTTAAAGAACCAAGCTATTCTACATTTCCCTGTTCAATGTTAGTTCATATATAAGAATAAATATCATAATAATATGATTATACCTCTTGGTTCTATCCTCTACTTCTTTGCCATAACACTCCTGAATTAGATTGAGCCCCTTAATTATAGTTCATGCATGCCTCGATATGCTTATTTCAGAGAAGCCTAAGAGTTATTGCCATGAAAGCCACAGTTTCTTGCATGAAATTACTTTAATGTCCAATCATTGATCAATATGTCCCACAAGTTTATCACTTGACAACACCAAACATTAGGATGGAAGTAAACTGCTGAAGTAGTCTTTATATTTGTCTCTCATAAAGAAGAGCTTAATAACTCTTTTTTCTTATGGTCTCGATATGGTGTCCTCTCTCTTCTTAGGATGGAATGGATTTTTACCCACTTCAGGCAAACTCTCCTAAGAGTTCTTGTAATGTCTGTCCCTTTTGAATCAAACATAGGCTGAATGGCATCCACTTAATATCAAATGTCCACTAAATATTAATTCTCTAGTACAACATCTTGGGACATGATTTGTATCTATAGATTGGTAACATGATAGCTGATTGGAGAACAAGGTCACTCACAATCACTATCTTTCCACTACCAAACTATTCTTTGCTCGACAATTCCATCTAGCGGAGAATGTGTTGCCCTCATCATTGAGCAAAATGCTTCTTGTTAATCATAACTTATATTATGAAAGATTGAAGCCTCTAAACTTGAGTTATTTCTGAGCCATAATCCATCATGACTTCTCATCGAGATCACCTCAGTCACCCACATGGGTAATTAATTATAAGTCCAAGAACATAATGCTTTCAATCTCAATGTTCTCTGAAATATAGACTCTAACTTTATACTCCCATAACTAGTTAATGTATTCCTTAAAACCCTAGCTCACTACAAAATAACACGATATTATGAATATATAAAGACATAATAAGAGTTCAAATTACTCTACCAAACTGTATCGGTTGTTCATCCTTGGCCTCCCTTAACTATTTGAGTTGAATGGTAGGTAGATCTCAATCAAGCTTTATGTATATGATTAGATCCTCTCCCTTCCATGAGTGAAGTAGAAATACTCCACGAGGATGGCCTCTCCAATTGCCTAAGTCACTTTAAGATTGTCTGGATACACTCATACATACTTGTTAATATATTCATGGAAAATTGATTCTATTAGGTTTCAATAGCAATAACATGCATAAGCCTGCAGTATATGCATCAAGAAAATCAAAGAGCATAACTCTCAATAATATTATTAGGTATAGACATATGATATATATATCAAGAAAATGGAAGGCATCATACTAGTTCATATTGTTTGTGGTACTACTCACTTACCTACTTTAGTCAATTAGGTATTCACTCTTCAATCAAGCTCCACATCTTGATCATGGATTAATTATCAATGTAGCTTCATGGTTTAACATATTCAATATGTTCTTCATCATGTCTCAGTTTTGACTCGAATGTTCCTTGTTCGATATGAATTCACTTCTATTAAGACTCACATTAATGGTCCTTATCAGTTGAAGCGATACTGCTTTTCCCGACATCTATAATTGTTCCTTTAGGCCCATAAGCTTTGAAATGAAAAAAAATATTGTAATGGAAATTCGTAAGGCCGCACAGATATGCCAAATGTTCTTTTATAAGGTGATCAACTCCATATCAAGCTAATATGACCAAACTTTGCTATCAAAGTAGGTTTGGATAGCTTCATAGTTTACGACTCTCTATCGTTACTTAGCATGCTTCCATCTTAGTTTTTGGGCATCTGGACTCACCCATGTCTTGCTCATATCATAAGAAAATATTATCATACGCTTTAGTTCCCAACTAGATAAGTGATTCCACCTATCTCTCTGATACATATTAGTGAATATATTCATAATAAGCATTATAGTGTATTATGTACGTCTTACTTCTTATGGAATTTTATATGTTCCTTAAAAGAATGGATTCCACATCTAAGTTCTTAGTCTTGATAATCTCTATTGTACCCCTTATGTCCACCTGACATGGAATACTTTCACCTTTTAATCATCATTCGTCTACATTAAGGAATATTTGTACCTGCAAAACATCTCTTATGGGCGACCTCAAACTCTATTGGTCCTCATACAGAGAGAAAAAACTCATATGTATTTACTCTACCACTATAAAGTAACTCATACATCTTATAAATAGCTTACTTTATCACCATAAAGTAACTCATATAATTCATAAACACTTGCTCTACCACCGTAGAGCAATTTCTAACTTCCATTAGCAACCCCCTCAAGTTACTGTAACTTGAGCAACTTCACTACCCTACCATTGTAGAGCATGTCACACGGTTTATTAACCACTTTTTTTATCATTATAGAGTAGCTTCATAAAGCTATCAAGCAACATCCTTAAGTTCTTGCAACTTGAATGACATCATCACTCTATGGTTCATTAACCTCATCCTCTACCACCGTAGAGAAGCTTTATAAGTCTTGTCAATAACACCCTCAAGTTACCATAACTTGAGCAATTCCACATCAGATAAGCACATGATCAGTATATTCCTTCAAACTATTACAATCTCGAGCCTCCCATTCAATCTTCTAGCATCTCAATGCATGCCAACTAGAGATCTTATAATCCAATCAATTCATAAGTGTCTCAATGTACACTGGCTTAATGTTATAGTTCCATTCTCTTGAACTTCAAGGCATATTTTCCTACATATGTTTTACTCAACATAGTATAGTATAAAATCCATCAATTCTTTTATAAAGCACCTCCGTGTAAGCATGAGTATCAACATTCTCATGTAAGCATACAACCTATTAATTCATTTATAGAGCACCTCAGTGCAAACATGAGTATCAACATTTTCATGTAACTCCTTGGTTTGCATCACACTTATTAATAAGGCATGAATTTAATGACTTTCTCTATAGTACAATGATGGCACCTTCCCAATATGGATGACGTTCAATTGTTCTTTAAGGATTTCTTAGAAGGTAGCTAATTCAATAACTCGGTCCATATCAAGCGTACTTAACTATGAAGGTGTAATGAAAATAGCACTGACAATGTATATACGTTGATACTATAGATAGTTATATCAAACTATCAAGCTATTCTTTCCTTGTATAGTTCCATACTGACATAATCTTGAAATAGCTCATGAATTTCAGGATGAAACAGTCTCATACCTATCTCATCTCAAAATTATTAGAATGAATCTTAGTAATATAGTATCATACTCGTACAAGCTTGAAACTGCACCATGGTGCAGCTTCTCCCTACACCATTTCAAGGTGCATCTTGGTAATTGGGGTGTCTATCTAATCATTGTATCAATCGTATGCCTACAAGATCTACCTAGACTATCTCTGTCTAGGCTCTGATACCAAGTGTCATGAGTGTAAATCTCATCCCTCAACACGGACCCATGTGGCACTCATGTAAGACTCTTTTTACACAAGCCAACCTTCTAACTCTTATATTAAATCCCTTCATGATCAAGCTAGGCTTCCTATATAGAAGTCCCTAGCATTATTGTGTCTACTAGAAGAGCCCAAAGGCTCCTCGGATATCATAAGCATCATATGAGAGAAAGACACATAAAAGTAAGAACAAAGCAGAGTTAATGAATAATCTATATACTTATTTTATTAAATAATATAATTGATATAATGATTTGATAATCCCGCTCTGTATGTAAGCAGGAGGATTATCCTACACCAAAGACAAGCCTAGCTGATGCTAGCTATCATGCCTAGTCGTCGGACATCACCCAAGGTTGACTAGTCACTCCCCCCTAAAGAGCATTAGGAGCATAGTTAGGTATGGCAAGAGGAGACATCAAAGTGTTTGAGTCATCATACCCCAATTACATAAAAATAGAATACATTTTATCAATTACTATTCTACCCTTGATGGAACAACTTCCACCCTTTACAATAGCGAAGCTGTTATGGCCATTAACAATGAATAAACTTTGAGATGAATGGATATTGCACCCATAGACCAGTCCCCACTTTGTATCACTTATGAGGACTTAACAAGACCCATTGAACTTAAATTTAAACTTATTCAGTTACTGCCTACTTTCAGATGCTTGTAAAATGAAGACCCATATAAGCACCTAAAAGAGTTTTATATTGTTTGTATAGGAATGAAGCCATATGGTATGCACCTTGAGTACATTAAACTGAGAGCTTGTCCTTTTTCTCTTGTAGTTGCTGCTAAAGATTGGCTGTACTACCTGCCTTTCGAAACCGTTACAATATGGAACGAGATAGCTAAGTTATTCTTGGATAAATTTTTTATAGCCAAAAGAGCCACCCAGATCATGCAAGACATATATTCAACTTGGCAAAAAGATATTAAAAATCTTTATGATTATTGGGAATATTTCAAAAGATTGTGTGCCTCATGCCCATAACATATGATCATAGAGTAGAACTTGATATAATATTTTTATAAGGGATTATTACCAATAGAGAGGAAGATGATGGATACTACGAGTGGTGGAGCTATTGTAAACAAGACACCTCAGAAAGCTCACAATTTGATTAACATAATGG
The DNA here is from genome assembly GCA_948192965.1 of Dalechampia spathulata. Lineage (NCBI taxonomy): Eukaryota > Viridiplantae > Streptophyta > Magnoliopsida > Malpighiales > Euphorbiaceae > Dalechampia > Dalechampia spathulata. The sequence goes on along the minus strand of CANYBF012469239.1, from coordinate 7,293 downwards.
CAGCCAATGCCTAGTCTTTTAGTCTTTTAGCTCTTAAGCCTTAGAAACCAAACAACTCATATCTATTATGCAAGAACTTTCTATAAATATGAAACCAGCAAGAGCTTATGAAATTTGTACTAAAAAAATCATCCGACTGATCAATGCCCCTCGATTCAAAAGGAAGAAACCCAAGAACTAGCAAATACTGTTGGAGGATTTCTAGGACCATCATAGAGAAAGTTTAACCCATTTTCTAACCCAGGATAGCAAGATCATCCTAACTTGCGTTATGGAACCAACAGTCAAATTTTCAATAAAAATCAAACCAACAAAAACCTTTAGGTATGTCTCTAGAAGATGTGATGAAAATTTTAGCAATTAATGTTCATGTTTTTAATAGGATGTTCACCAATTCCAGCAAAACGTGACTCAAAACCAATAAAATGCAAAGACCAGAATGAGAATATAGAGAATCAAGTGTCTTGGATGGCTACAGTTTTGAACAGAATTGAGTCTCAAAGGAAACTTCTATCATAGGCAAAAGTTAACCTGAGAGAAAGTGTCAATATCATGACATTAAGGAGTGGTTGAACCCTTCCTGAAATTGCTGGAAAGAAGGTAAAAAACCATGAAGAAAAAGAGGTGGAAATCATAAGTAGTAAGGAAGAGAAGAGTGAACAAGAGGAGAAAACCAAAGACCATGAGAAAGTAATCTAGCCTATAATTAGTCATTGCCCTTTCTTGAGCAATTAGAGAAAACCCAATGAGAGAGGGAGAAAAAGGAGATTTTGGAGACCTTCCACAAAGTATAGGTAAATATTCCATTGCTTGAGGCCATAAGACAAGTATCAATACATGCTAAATTTCTCAAGGACTTGTACATGAATAAAAGAAAATTAATTGGCTTCCAGCAGGTGAGTATGAATGAGATTGTTTCGGCTATAATTCAGAGAAAAGTACCACTGAAATGCAAAGATAAGGGAGTTTTTACAATCCCTATTATGATCAATGAAATAGGAATAAGACATGCTATGTGTGATTTAGGAGCCTCGATTAACATTATTCCTATAAGCACATATGAATCTTTAAACATAGGTCCATTGAAAGAAACTAGTGTCATTATACAATTGGCGGACAGGTCAACCATATATCCAATCGAAGTTTTGGAGAATGTGCTTGTAAAATTTAATGAATTAATTTTTCCTGTAGATCTTTATATCATGCAGATGAACAGCAAAACTTCCCCAAAGTCATCCAATCTCTTGTTAGGAAGACTCTTCCTGACAACCGCTCGAACAAAGATTGATGTCCATGAAAGGATATTGACAATGGAATTTGATGGAGAGGTGATAAAGTTCAACATGTATGATGCTATGAAATACCCTTTGAAAGTCTTCAATGCTTGTGCTGTGGACATAATCAAGCCATGTGTACAGCACATGTTTCAATTGTATAAAGAAGATGAACTTGAAATAGCACTCAACAATGCTGAAAATCATAAAGAGAAGCTAGTTTTGGAAAATGAAGTGATACACATCATTGATGAATTAAATGAAGAGCCTGAGATTGAATAAAATTTTAATTTGATTAATTCTTATACTAAACTTATTTGTTCAACCTTACAGGCACTCGTTGCCCCAAAAGATTAAGAAAAGACAACCTTCATATGTCTATTTAGAACCTTTGCATTCAACAGGATGTCATTCAGACTGTGTAACACACCCGTAACCTTCCAACATTGCATGGTAAGCATTTTTTCTAATTTTATGGAAAATATTATTTAGGTGTTCATGGACGATTTTACACTTTATGGTAATTCATTTAATGAATGTTTGGATAATTTAACTAGAGTTTTACAGCATTGTATTAAGAAGAATATGGTTCTCAATTATGAGAAATGACATTTTATGGTTGAGAAGGTTTGATATTTTGCCATGTGGTTTCAAAGAGAGGCATTGAAGTTGATCAAATAAAAATTGACATAATTAAATCTTTACCTTACCCCGCCACTATACGGGAGATTTGTTCTTTTCTTGGACATATAGGTTTTTACAGGAGGTTCATGAATGATTTCTTGAAAGTAGCATGACCTTTGAGCAAATTATTGCAAAAGATGCCAAATTTAATTTTGATGAATCATGCAAGAAGGTTTTTGACCAACTGAAGGAGGCACTCATCTCAGCACACCCATTATGCAACTGCCCAATTGGAACTTACCATTCGAGATCATGTGCGCATGAGTAACTTTGTGGTTGGGGTTATGCTTGGGCAACAAAATGGGAAGGATCCTTATATGATCAGCTATACCTCGAGGATGCTAGATGATGCCTAGCTTAATTATTCCATGATAGAAAAAGAACTTTATGTTATAGTATTTGCATTAGAAAAATTTTGATCCTATTTATTAGGAATTAAAGTAATTGTTTTTTTCTGATCATGCAGCTTTAAAATATTTTTGAAAAAGAAGGAGGAAAAATCACGTTTAATCCGATGGATACTTCTACTTTAGGAATTTGATCTAGAGCTGAAAGATAAAAAAAGGATGCGAGAATTTAATCACAGATACCTTGACCGGACTACCCAACATTGAGCCTAATGATTTCTTTAATGAATTCCCTAATGAGATTGTTTTGAGCATAATTGCAAAATCACCCTAGTATGTTAACATTGTCAATTTTCTATGTTCCAGGAGCTTTCCTAATGAGCTTACAAAGCATAAAAAGGATAGGATTAGGAACACAATAAAGCATTTTATTTAGGATGATCCATTCCTATGGAAACATTATGCTGATTAGGTTATTCAAAGATGTATCCCTCAAACTAAGAGCCAATCCATTTTGCACTTCTACCACAGTCAAGCTTATGGAGGTCATTTTGGACCTAAGGAGATAACTATGAAGATTTTAGAATGTGGGCTATATTGGCCTACTTTGCATTATGATGTCTATCTATTTTATAAATACTATGTAGAATGCCATCACCTTAAGCCATTCTATAAAGAATTTGAAACTCGTTCAACACGTGAAATCATGTTGACATCACCTATGGTTGATTAGAATAAACAGGAAATCGAGCTAGGACTTTCAAAATAAGAATTATAACTTTCTTCTTTTTATTTGTTTATTTTTATGCCCATAAGGCATCTCACAAGCTTTTATTTTTATTTACTTTAGTTAAAATAAGTTTTCACCTTTTAATTTGCATTAGTTATAATGATTTCACTGATGGGTTAAGATTGAAATCGTAGATTATGCCCATTAAGGAGAGAGTGTTTCAAAAGAGCATGACATCATAGGAGCTTCTCCTATGCCCATACCACCAACCCCAACAGTAGGTCCCACTGATAATGCTGTCTTAAAAGAAATCAGTGCCCTTAACAAGAAGATTGACAAGCTGATCACAAGCTTGGAAGAGTCTATGGACAGATACTACTACGCCTGGATGAAATGGATGTGGAGATTAGCAAGCTTGGCCACTCCTTTGAAATGCAGCAATAGATGCAGAGCATACATCACAATTCCCCTATCAGAAAATGTTTTGAATTCTTTCCATCTTTCATTTTTCCATTGCTTCTTCCTATATTTATGCTGCCATACCCACATTGGGATAATGTGTCTTAAGTGTAGGGGGATGTTTGTCTTTGCTGTATTTTGCTGTTGCATGCTTATGGCTGAATTTTTTAGATTTTATTGGTCTTTTGGCAGTTCTTGATCCGTAATTTTTACCCTACTTATTGTTTTTCTATGCCTTATGTTGCTATGTTTAATTTCTTATGTCTAATCTTGACCGACTCCCTTTTTCTGAACTTTATGCTATTAGAATTGCTGTTATTCTCTAGTTTTTTCAAAGCATACTCTATTCTGATAATTTATTTCAACTTTCAATAATTTTTGACCAAATCATTAGTTTTTGCTTATAAAAGTTTTGCTGACTAAAATAAATACTTGTGTTGGTATCAAAAATCTTATATTTATTTTGTTAAGTACCTTGCCTAACAAATCATTTATACTAGAAAAAAAAAAGAAACCCAAAAAAGAAAAAATACAGAAGAGAAAAAATAATAAAGTGTTAAATACCTACATTTGGCCGGGTTAAGTGGTATGGCACTCATAGCCCCTTAAAAAGCTTGTGTATGGAGCAGCCGATGTAAAGAGAACCTCACCCTTTTATAGGCTATTTTGTAATTCAAACAACAACATTTAAATATAAATTTTTTATCATACACCTTTGTCGATTGAAATTTGGTGGATCAGGCCTAGTTTTCCCTTAAGCTTCTTTAGCGAATGGAGTCATTGGCAATGGGAAAGTGTCCCCCTTTATTGGGCCATTTATCATATTGAATTGATTGAATTCCTGACTTCTAAATTTTGCATTAACTGGTCGAATTATATGCAGGTTCGGCAATGGATACTTAGCAAAATAAGGATAATTCTTTTTACAAACTATATTATGAACTTAACTGGAATAAATTGGCAACGCAATGACTTTTTATGGCTGACTCTTGGGATTTTTGTTGAATTTTACTGGATGTTTAAATTTACTTGATAAGTGGATTTGCTAGGAAACTAAGAATGGTCATTTGTTTCTTTTGGCTATCTATTATGTTAGAGGGAAGGTTGGGTTATAGACATAAGAGAAACAATTTATGTACATACGAATGCTTGATGGCAAACATTAGATAAGTGTTAGGGTATTTGATCGAGTAGCAAAATGTCTTGTTTTATGCCCATAAATAACTCATTATAGCATAGTAAAGTTTCTAGAATGATTGACTTATCTATGTTTTATATTTTGCAAGCTAAAATGGGGGGTTTTGAAGAAACGAGCTTAAAAGGGAGACTTTAGAGTTGATTTGGATTAGAGCCTCGGGATAAGGCTTGTAGGCATAAGGCGGACCAAAATGACATGACCTGTCCAGTTTTAAAGAGTTAAATGTAGAAGAGTTTGGAAAGGATTTAAATTCCTACAGCTGAACAAGGAAGAGATTGAGGAGGATCTAAACTCTTGTAACTGAAGATTAAGATCAATATTTATTTGTTTATTTTTATTAGTTTATTAATTTTACTTTCCTTCTATAAATAGTAATGTATTCCTATAAAGAAAGGAGTTCGATTTTTGGGGTTCAAGTTTGGATTTTGTAGAATAATTAATTGTTTCATTGCCTTTTATTTAATTCTAATTTTTATTTTCTTTTCATTTATTTTTATTTTCTATTTTCATTCACCAATGATGCATGGCTAGGCAATTTTCTTTTCTCAATTGGAAGCAATTCAAGTTATTTATTAATGATTATGTAAGCTCTAAATGATCTTAATTCCAACAGCAAAGCACTATTCTTTTTAACTCTGAATTTTACAGAACCATTATAGTTCTTAATGAATGTAAATAAGGCCTGTTGCATGTCTATAAGTTCTTATAAATTGCTAAATGGGCTGTTTGATATGGAAAAGTCACTCAACTTGCTGGAGTGGTAAAGCAAGGTGTTATTCTTATTGCGGCATATGATAGTCTTCCTTCTGAGTTAGAGGATCTAGTTTAAACATTAGGGATGTTGGGTCATGACTGTTAACTAGAGTCGGGTATTTCTAATTCCTAATGCAAATTTGGGATGACTTGTGAGAATCTTATTCTACTATATCTATCCTGAAATAAGAGGCATTTCATAGATCTTGTTTCATGGCATCTTACAAACTAAGGAAAGATTGGGGCGTACAAGACTTTCTCAACAAACTATAACCAGCTTAATGCTATTTTATCATTGGATTACAAATGAATCAATGATCATAGTAGGTTAATGAATACTTAAGGCTTTCAATTGGGAGAATTTCTCATTATTGAATTTTTCTTATTTTATTTTTGTTTCTTTGTTTGCTCATTACTTTTCAAAATCTCTTTCGTTTATTAAACATAAAGAATTAAGGAGTTGAAATCATCTCTGTGGGATCGACCCTTACTTCTACTATTACAAAATCATAGTTCCTACGTGCTCGTAGTAAGGAATTAATTTGATGGTGTCAACACTAGATCACCTACCAATATATCTAAATAATATTTAATTATATTAGCCAACATCAACATATTAACATATATTTAATTTTTTAAAAAAACTAAAGCAATTAAAATTAAATAAAAGTTAAATCAAAATACATTTTCAATCTATTTTCTTATTTTAATTTTATAAATTGCAAAAAGTAAATTTTCTTATTATTTTGACATTTTATTTATGAAGTTAAAATCTTGTAATGAATTCAAATTACTTTACAATTTCATGATAATGGCTAAAATGCAAAAATGTAGGAAAACATTAAAATACTAAACTAACAACACTAAATATAAATAATACATGATAATGGTTAGAATGCATTATATTTGAGACTAAAAAATAATGAAATAATATTAAATACTATATAAAAATAAGAGCATGTGGGAGATTTTTATAACTAGATAATTATTTGCTTGTTTTTGAAAAAATGAAAATGGCATAGTAGAGGAGGCTATACCTACATAAGATGTTGGTTCAATACCATTAAAAATTGATATATGTTGAAATAACAGCTAGGCAACATGCTAATAGACAAGTGTTACTACCAACAATACCATTGAATCCACCAAAAAGTGAAAGATATCCATTCCAATTCAAAAAGAAGTAATTTCTAGTACGATTATATTTTGCAATGACTATAAACAAGGCACATAGATAAATAATACAAAATATAGGAGCATACTTGCTAGAAGATGTTTTTTTCACATGGACAGCTATATGTGACATTATTAAAAGGAATTTCAAGTTCAACAATAAATGTATTAGTCAAAAAAAGATGATCTAAAAAGAAGGAAACAGCGTACAAAAAAAAATGTAGTCTACAAAAATGTCTTGCTATCAAATAAATAAATAAATATTTACTCTCATTTTTTTTATAAATTGATGGTTGAAAATATTATATAAAAATTATTTTAAATAAGTACATAATGCTTGAATGTCAAATATTAATTTAAAATTATAGAAAATATTACAATAGTAAAAAATTTGAAAAAATAAAATATAAAATTATTACAAAATGACGAATCAAAAAAATTATACTAACATGCATTCCACGTTATGAAACTATAAATTAGTAGAAATAAGAGCATAAAACATGGATATTTTGGTTTGCATCACAAGTCAAAAGTTTGTTTGGTGGATTGATTTATTGAAGACACATCAAGCCAATATTTCATTTTTAGTTGGAGTTGTGTTAGGAATCTGAAATCCATTTATATATCACTAATGTTTCAATTCTTTTGATGATGTAGGAAATTTTTACAGTCAGA
>CANYBF012469041.1:0-24284 GCA_948192965.1 Dalechampia spathulata | reverse complement strand
TAAAAATAATAAAACAATAAAAGATAAATACTACTAATTTTATTTATATTTGTTAATTACTTATTGTTTTATAATTTATATTATATTATCTAATTTTTTTAACCTAGATAAATTTTATTCAAACATAAATACTACTAATTTGATTTGTATTTATTAATTAATAATTAATTTATATTTTATGAGATATTTATTAAACTTACAAATTATAATATATTATAGATTTTATATTGTGTTATAAATAATATAATATTTAATATATTATTCTATGAATGTTATTGACTTGATTTTATATTAATTTGTTAATATTTAATAGATTATTATATTAAATTTTAGTATAAATATAAAATAATACACTAATTATAATTAATAAATTAAAAGAGATAACAGATTTTTAATAAGATATTTAATAATTAATATATAATTAATGATAAATTAGTAGTATTATTAAGATATTTAATAATAATATTAATTTACGTTTTCAATTTATGCACCTAATTTATATTTTCAATTTGTTTATTCTATTAGTAAAATTAAAAAATTAAAAATCTAAATTAGTACACATAATAAAACTATTAATTTATAGTTATTGTATTAACTAATTAATCAAAGTATATCAATTAATATATAATGAATATATTATAAATTTTATATCGTGTTATGGATAATAGAATGTTTAATATATTGTTCTATAAATATTATTGATTTGACCTTATATTAGTTTGTTGATGTTGCTAGATAGAATCATATGATAAAATTATATATTTTTAAATTAGTATCCTAATAAAAATGTTAATTTTTTTAAAAAATTAGAATAAATTCAAAAATCATTTTTTAAATATCAATATTATTATAATAATGATTTTTAACACTTATGAACTTAACTTGCAAGAAATAAAATACATGAGCCTATATGCTCTATCTTATATAAGCTGAAACAAGTTCTAAATTATAACTATTATGAGATAAAAAGATTTGAGCATGAACCATCAATATTTTGTTGTCAAAAAAGAAAAGTTAAACTACCTAAAGCTAATGTACCTAAAGAATTATTGCAATTATTCACTTTAGACTTAGAAAAAGCAAAAGAATTCCAAGCAAATAACAGGTCATATAATAACGTATTTGTATTCACATCATTGGTATCAATTTCGACAAGGAACTAGCATAAAATAAAAATGAACTTTAAACATTTAAAGCATAATGACAAATATACCATGATTTACCACAATTAGTACCAAAAAATGAGATTCCATGGTATTTTCAATTGTACTTTTATGACTCCATTAATGAGGTACAAAATAGGATGACGATAATGAAGAATGTGACTTTATATGAAGAAAATATAAGAAGCCTAATGAAGATTCTAAAAGAAAATCCTTATGTTAAGGTATTCTGAAAACTTAATACTTATGAGTCCTATGATAACCTTAACATCTGGATCAAAAAAAGGAATACATAAACGAATCATCAATATAAAGCTCTAATAAAAGAAGACATGACAGGTATATGGGTTGAAGGCAATAACCCAAATAGAGCATTAGATAGAGAAATAATTATACATGCTCATTTAGGACAACAATACAGAGTCAAACACTTTTATGGATGTTTTGATGCATTACAATATCCAATTCTATTTCCAAGAAGAGAGAGTGGATGACACTAGGATATCAAAAAGATACAAGACCTAAATGATAATCAATAAAACACTATAAATGATGATCGAAGTCTGCAAATGACAATAAAGATAATAGCAGAGAATATCATTGTAAGAAAGGGACAATGTCAGTATATTATTACTTAAAATTAATTAAATAACCTAATTCATCAAGAATTCAAAATATTCCTTGTATGAAAAAATATATGTAATTAATATGAATAATCAAACACAGATATAAAGGTATAAAATCCATGAAATGTATCTTGTCATGAATACTATTGCTACTATTTTCAAATAAAAGAGGATGAATCATCTCTAATATTGCTTTCTGAGAGACTATTACAACAATTTATATATACCAATAATGTATATAGAAAAAAAGTCCTTTTTTGTTCTTGATTTGTTTTGCAGAGATTTAACTACTCTAACTTTTATTTTGGACAATAAGACTTGACTTTTATAGGACACAACAATCAATAATATGTGCTGAGCTATACCAGGGTATAATAGGTAATGTCAAAGTAAGGGAGACAAGAGGGAAACAAGTAAGGAATGGAACAATCTTGCTAGCTAATCATATTGGAGGACCTAAAGACATGCGAAGAAGACACTAGATGCAATGGTTTTGGTGCAAGCATTTGGAAAGCCTGATCTCTTTATTACAATGACATGTAATCCTGAATGGGAAGAGATAGTAGTGAATATACGATTAGGAATAAAACTATCAAAAGTTTCACATTTGATTGTTAGAGTTTTCAGAGCAAAGTTACAAGATCTTAAAAATCAATTATACAAAAGGAAGATATTTGATGAGGTAACAGTACATATGCATGCTATCAAATTTTAGAAAAGAGGTCTCCTATATGCACACATCTTGGTCATATTGAAGTCTAGAAGCAAAGTAATTAGCCCAAAATATTTTAATAAATATGTTATAGCAAAGATTCCATACGAGATTAAGTATCCAGTACTGTACATGTATGTAACAAAATATATGCTCCATGGTCTATATGGACAAGAAAATCCTAAATGTCTTTGCATGATTGAAGAAAGATGCATATTCAAATATTCAAGATCATATAATAATAAGACAATGTTAGGACATAATAGATACCTTATATATAGAAGACCTAAAAATGATTATCAAGTAATAAATTATTCATGTTGTTAAAATTATGTTACATATTTTAATGAAATGAAAATAATGGCATTATTATCATATTGCAGGTGAAAAAGGAAAACAATATATTTGATAGCAAATGGGTTATGCCTTATAATCCGTATTTGCTTACAAGATATGATTGTCATATTAATATAGAGGTAATGAATTTTTTAATGCAATAATGTATTATAATATGGTAAAAAATTTTGTATAAATGAAGTATAAAAAGTAAAAGAAATAATTCACTAATCTTATATGCTAAATTATAATAGGTTTGCTTTGGATTGATAGTAGTGAAATACTTATGCAAGTATATTTACAAAGGACATGACAGAATAGTGGTCCAAGTTAGAGATGGAGAAAATCAGATAAATGAGATACAACATTGTCAAGATGCACGATGGGTATCACTACAAGAAGCTATGTAGAGGATATCAGTTTGAAATGAATGATATTTATCTTGCAGTTGTGAACCTACAACTCTATCTACCGAACAAGCACACAGTGAAATTTTAGCATAACCAGAATTTGCAAGACATACTTTAATGGGATCACATAAAAAAATGATGTTGATAAAATACTTTGTTACATGTTCAAAAAGTGAAGAAGTAAGCATGCTATTATATAGGGAATTGCCAAAGCATTATGTTTGGAATGCAAAAAATCAAGAGTGGGCAAAAGAAAAACTAAAAATGTCATCAGACGTGTAAATATAGCTAACCCGATGGAAGGAGAGAGGTATTATTTAAGGATACTTTTAAATAATATCAAAGATTCAAAGTCATTTGATGACTTACTTACAGTAGATGGTATGTAATATTCGATATTTAAGGAAGCTGCTATAATAAGGGGGTTGCTTGAATCAAATAAGAGCATAGAAAAATAAATGAGTGAGGCAGCAATATTCAATATACCATTAGAGTTAAGAAGATTGTTCGTAACATTATTGATGTATTATGAGCCTACAAATGTCAAAAAATGATGGGAAGATAACTTTCAATCGATGATTGAAGATTATGTTAAAATGCATGAGAACTTGATAGAAAGATAAATAGCTTGCACTTTGAGTGATATCCAAAAACATATGATAAGCATGGGTAAGGATGTGAAAAGTTATGATCTACCTACGAAAGAAAGTTACTGGCTTAGCCAAATGGAGATCAATAATAGAGAAATTGCAGAGAAGATAGCAGTGCAAACACTGCAAGAAGACATTGATATAATGTTAAAGCTTAATTTGGAACAAAAATATGCATATATAATGATAATGAATAGACCAAACTCAAGATGCACTAGAATATTTTTTGTGGATGGATCAAGAGGTACAAGGAAGACTTTCTTATATCGAGAATTATTGGCTAATCTAAGATCAAAAGGAAATATAACTCTAACATTAGCAACTTTAGGTGTAATAGCAGCAATAATGATAGGAGGAAGGATACAAAACTCTAGATTCAATATTCCACTCAATCCAACAGAAATAACATTATATGGTGTATCAAAACAGAGTAGCTTAGCAATGTTGTTATGCAAAGCCAACATGATCATATGAGATGAAGCACCAATGGCCAAGAAATATACGGTGGAGACAGTTGATAGAATGCTCAGAGATATAATGAATTACAATGATCTGTTTGGTGGAAAAGTGATGGTATTTGAAGGTGACTTTAGACAGGTATTACTGGTGATCCCTAAAGGAACAAGGCAAGAAAAAGTTAATGCAAGTATGGTAACATCATATCTTTGGAATAAAATGGAAGTGCTCAAATTGACAAATAACATGCAAGCTAGATCATGCGTAACCTTTAGTGATTTTTTACAAAGAGTGGAGGATGGGGAAGAGCCTGTAACTCATGAAGGAAATATAATCACACCAGATGAAATGACGATACAAGATGATGGAAAAGATTCATGTGAGAAGACATTAATACAAAATGTATTTCCTGATTTTGTTGAGAACTTGATATCATTAGAATACATGATAAATCGTGCAATATTAGCAATAAAGAATGAATATATGGATAAACTGAATCAGATGATGATAGATATGTTCCTAGGAGAGATTCAAGTGTACTTTGACTATGATTATGTAATTGATGATGTCAATACCAATTATCAAGAAGAATTTCTAAATAGCTTACAACCAAATGGAATCTCACCACCTAGACTATAATTGAAAGTTAATTGCAGAATAATACTTTTAAGGAATTTGAATGTAATGAATGGATTGTGCAATGGAACTCAAATGATATATAGAAGATTAAAAAAAAAATCATACATGCTGAAATAACAGCTGGGCAAATACTAATAGATAAGTGTTATTATCAAGAATACCATTGAATCTACCAAAAAGTGAATGATATATGTTCTAATTCAAAAGGAATCAATTTTTAATACGATTATGTTTTGCAATGACTATAAACAAGGTATAGGAACAAACAATAACAAATGTAGGAGTATATTTGCCAGAAGATATTTTTTCACATGTACAACTATATGTTGCATTATTAAGAAGGATTTCAAGTTTAATAATAAATGCATAAGTCAAAAAAGAAGGAATCAACATACATAAAAAATGTAGTCTACAAAAAGGTCTTACTATCAAATAGATAAATAAATATTTATTCTCATTTTTTTGTAAATAAATAGATGAAAATATTATATAAATATTATTTTAAATAAGTACATATTAAATATCAAATATTAATTTAAAATTATAAAAAATATTATAATGGTAAAAAATTTGAAAAAATGAAATATAAAATTATTATAAAATAATGGATCAAAAAAATATATTAAGGTGCATCATACATTATGAAACTCTAATTATTATAAAAATAGAAAGAAATAGGAAGACATAATATTACGAATTCAACTCCCCAAAAATAGAAAAAGGAGTTTGACATGGGAGATTTATGAAAGATTTTACCTTCAACCAATGCCATCATTTTATTCGGAAAACTCCTGTTTTGACTTTTTCTTTTTTTCATTTATATATATATATTTTTAAAAAAGCTTTCTGTTTGTTGCCTTTTGCTTTTCTTTTCCACGTGATTTTCTCCTTAAAAAGAAAAGAAAATCCTCTCTCAAAAGTATAAATTCCAAGCCAAAACCTGCACTATTCTAAAAAATATATTATTTCCAAAATAAATTATATATATATATATATATATATAAACAAAACAGAGAAGGGTGAAAAATTGTGAAAACCATGAAAGCAGACACATCTAATCATAATCATATTTGTTGACATCAATAAACTTCTACCATTACTTTACTTCACATAACCAATCCCTTAATTTCCTTATTTTATTTATTTTTTTGTCCTAAATATACTCGCGTTTTGATTTATCGACATGTATCTAATTTAATTTCATTTTAATTATGTTGATATCGAAGATAATATCAAATTAAAATTTATTGTCATTATTTGTTTCCTACTAATTGATAGTATTTAGTGATTTATGTATTAATATGAAGTTAAAATCGAGCTGTTTAATCAAAATATAATAGTTGGCCATTACTAATTAGCTATTCATATACCTGTTAATGATGCATTTTATGTTATTGTTCAACGTTAAAAAATGCCTTTTTGAATTATTTTTAATTAATGGATTGATTTTTTCTTAAAAAAATTAACCTACTTTCTATAAATTATTTTTAAAAAAAATATTTATTTACTTGCTTTTTTTCCAACATAGTTTTAAAACAAATTTAATAAAAAATGAACGCAAAACACGTTTCACATAAAATCGAACCTGAAAATTGAAATATTAAGTAATTAATTAATTAATTAAAACAATAAAAATAAACACAAAAATAGTAAATTGAAAAACATCAAAAATAAGTAATTAATAGAAGGTATTATTACTATATAAACAGAGGTAGAGGTAGAGGTAGATGTATGGTGAAATATTAGTAGAATAAGAAGGAAATGAATAATGAGGAGGAAGAAGAAAGCAAAATGGGAGTGGATGGCTTTTACATGTTGAATTTGGACGCAAGAAATGATTTGGGTTATCTTTATATCATTAGATTTTGTTATTCCCTTAATTCTTCTTATTATTATTACTCCCTCGTTTCACTTTCTGTCACCTTCCATCACTTGTCCCCCTTTGATTTTTCACATTTTTTTATTCATTTTCTTTTTATATATATCCCCATTTACTATGGAATATCCAAAATACCACCTATTTTTTTAAAAAGAATTATGGTGTAAGTTCGTTAATTTTATATATCGTTCATCACTTTCAGAATTTGATAAACTACTAAAAGAGATTTTCGATAAGGAATAAGTTAATTTTTATGATCATGATTAATTTGGAATCAAAAGAAAGAGACTAGAGAACATATATCCTTAAACCATTTCGATGTATAGAATAGATGAAAAATAGAGAGAAAGAATCATAAACTAAATGTTATTAGAAGAAGATGTATAGATGATGATCTAATATATATGTATAGATGATGATGATTCCAACTTTTATTTGTGATCTAAGCTAGGAGGTCATCAACAAAAGAACAAAATTTCTAACAAATGCCAAATCATCCATGAAAATTCAAAGTATAAATTTAAAGATTCGAAAAAGATTGAATAATATATAAATGAAATATTATATTATATGAATTCTAACTTTATTTATATATTATCAATCAAATAATCTTAAATTTTAAGAAATTTTTATATCATACGATTTATTTTATATAATTTAGAAATCAATACATCATGATTAAAATTAAAAAAAAAAAAAAGGCAATAAGAAATCATGATAAAAAAGTAAAACTTTCCAATTTTATACGTATAATTAACAAATAAAATAAAAAATGAGACTAAATTATATATTGCAAACAATTTCTTTCTTTTACTGAATTTGGGTAAATAGTTTCAAAGGGATCATGATGATGTATCCAAACATGTACTGAAATAGTAATCACTTTCTTGGCAAGACCACATCAACATAATCATGATTTACTATATTAAATTTCTTTTAAAAAAGACATTTTGAAAAATAATATTTATTTAATACTTCCCACTTACCAAAATTGGTAGTAGCATGCATCCACTATACCATTTTCCACAGCCTAGATTTTCATGTTCATTTTTATTTGTAAAATAATCTCAACAAGATACTCTATTGTCGGGAAGATCAACTCGAAAAAGCATTCGAATAATTTAATTTTTTATTTTATTTCTATAAATTTAAAATTGGAGTTTCAACCCAATAATCAGATTTTCTTGGAAAGACAATTAAAAAAGAAATCAGAATAACTCTTATCAACTTACTTTGGACTTGTAATGAACCGTTTTCTTTTTGGGACGGTGTCATTTCTGCAAAAACGATGCCGTTTAACGTAAATTAAATCGAGAATACTTCTTTTGAATGATTTCCACTTGTAATGATGATGATTATACATTGAAAGAATTCTCTGTGGTAGAAGAAAATGATGACCATTCCATTTCAATAATCTATAATCGGTACACTCACCATCAGCACACATTATTGAAAAATATCCACATGCATGTATATATTAATATTGCACAAAGCTTAAACATAACGAAAACTACAAATTGTATATTCTTTTGAGTGCTTTTTTCCAAGTATATAAATTCAGTATGTTTTGTGAAGATAAATGATAAGTAGAATAACTTTAATAGCTTTATTTATATGCGAGCCGTAACTATTTCTTAATACATTAATGGTTAATTAAGTATGAGATTATGATATTATGTGCAACTAATTGAAACAATTTGCTTACTCAGCAGTCAAGCAAGTAATGATTTTATATATGCAATAATATATGATTAGTTAAAAGAGAAGAAGGAATCAAATTTGATGGAGGAATTGTTCAAGGCAAGGCTTGAAGTTACCAACACACTTGATTAGATTAGTGGTCCTAGTACACCCAAAGTTTAACTTTTACATTCTCTCTCTCATCTTTCTCTCACTAAACGTTTTCCTTTATATAAATGTGGCATGTACCCAGATTAGGATACCATCTTTCTTTCGAATATTTTTGAAGTTACGATCAAATTCAAATCGATATAATTTATTATTAGTGTGATTTATCCGGCATTCGATCATCATCGAAATTCATTTGTATGTGATAAAATCATCTTTTATATGTATAGAGGCTTGCATTTGGGAAACCCAAATGGGTATTAGTAGTATAAAATAAGAGAAAGGCAACTTTGAAGCACTAAATGGTGATTAGAAGAAGAAAGGAAAAATGGGTCATCAATGTTGCAGCAAGCAGAAAGTGAAGAGAGGGTTGTGGTCTCCTGAAGAAGATGAGAAGCTAATCAAGTTCATAACTACACATGGTCATAGTTCTTGGAGCTCTGTCCCTAAGCTTGCTGGTACTTTGATCCATCACCTTCTAACTGGGACTCCATGGTCAACGTTTTGTCCCCTTTTTCTGGCATCTTTCCTAAATGGGTCTTCCTTTATATATTCTCTTACATGTATCGATTTCTTTTGCTTTCAGGGTTGCAAAGGTGTGGCAAAAGTTGCAGATTGAGATGGATAAACTACTTGAGACCAGATCTAAAAAGAGGATCATTTAGTGCACAGGAAGAGAGAATAATTGTTGATATTCATAGAATGTTAGGCAATAGATGGGCTCAAATTGCTAAGCATTTGCCTGGTAGAACTGACAATGAGGTGAAGAACTTTTGGAACTCTTGCATCAAGAAGAAGCTTCTTGCTCAAGGATTAGATCCCAACACTCACAAACTCCTCTCTCTTAATCATAATAATAACGCCAAACCTCACCATTTCAATCCATGCAATCTCATCTCTGATAATTCTTACCAAAAACCCATCTCACTTTTCACCATAACTAGCTCAAAACACAGGGATTTCTCCATGGATATGAAAAATACACCACCATTTAAGCCATTCTCTCCTCCCCTTCTTCCTCAACATTTTTCTTCATTCCAAAACCCTAACATGCAATCTTCCGTGGTATTTTCAAGCCAAGAATCTTATTCAATGGCAAGCGTCATCCCTTCCACTTCATACCCATCTGGGTTTGGGGTCGTAGAAGATAACTACTGGTGGAATGAGCCCATTGCTAATCAACCCTTATCAAGACATGAAGGAATATTGCAGGTACAAGAAATTCAGAAAACCAAGGAATTTACTTGTGGAAACAGCAACATGGATGCTTCTTTTGATCAATACACTAACTTTGATTTTGATTATCTTGAATCTGCACTAATGCCAGATGGAATGCACTGCGGTTCAAGCCCCATAGATCAACTTACATGGAATTCACAGTGCTTGCTATAATTAGAACATAAACCATGTACAATCTCATATAAATATATATATATATATATAGATATATATATAACTCTTGGTTTTGTATTTGTTCTGCGAGTGGGATTGTAGGGCTGAGATCATACGCAGAAGAAATGGGTAACTGTGATCACACCGCAGAAGTTGTTAGTGTTGGAATCGATGTTCATATGCTATGCTTTGATAATGAACACATGTAAAATCCGCCCGTCCGGTACTTTCTTTCAGAAAATGAAACTACAATATTCACTTTTATCTTACATACGACACCCCTATATTTTTCTCCTGAATAATAATAATTATTTATTAAAATTTATTTCAGTATAAAATGATATATTTTTTTAAATATATATATGAAATTTTATAATATATAACAATAACATGATACCTTAAAATGAAATATTTTATATCTCCATTCAATTTAAATTTTAATATGAATAATATTAAAATTAAATAATGTTTTACAAAATAAATTAATAAATCAATATAAAAATAAATAAGAATTTAAATAAAAAATAATATTTATCTATCATAGTAATGAATAAAAAATCTATCAATAAACAATTGATCCATTGGATGGGAGCGTTGATTTCTTTAAGGATGTTTCGGAATCATATTTTATCATTCTTCAAAATCATGTTTATTTTAATCATTTAATTATTTAATTATAATATTCTTAATTTATAATAAAATTATATAAAAAATATTATTATAATTTTTTTTAAAAATATAAAATAGTTATTAAAGTTATAAAAATATCTTATACAGTTAATATATAACTTAATTTTTTGAAACTCATATTATAAAAGTTAACTGATAAAATATACTTTTTAAACAAGATTTAAAATGATATATATAATAATAAATAAAATTTGGTTGATTTTGAAATGTTATTATAGCTAAAAAGATTATCTACAACGTTATTGATGTATTTGAGACAACAGATATTAAATTGATAAAATATACTTTTAAATAAAATTTTAAATAATATGTATAATAATAAATAAAATTTGATTGATTTCAAAATATTATCATACCTAAAAACATTGTTCAAAATGTTACTAATATATTGTGAGTCAATAGATATTAAAAAAATTATGACACGATAACTTTTAATTAATGACTAAAGATTTTATTAAAATGTACAAGAATTTGGTAGAAACATAAATAACTTATATTTGAAGTGATATCTAAAAGCATCCGATAAATATGAATAAGAATATTAAACAATATTTTCAGCATATAAATAATACTTAAATGATATATATTAATTTAAAATTATAAAAAATATTATCATGATAAAAAAAATTTAAAAAAATAGAATGTAAAATTAGTACAACTGATGGGTCAAAACCTTATAATTGTGGTTATTTACCATAATTTAATGATAAAAAAATGAAATATAAAATAATATCTAATGTATTATACCAAAAATCATTATAAATAAGTAAATCATGTAATGAAGGTTAGAGGTTTGGTGTTGGATTTATGTCCGCATTAAAATATTATAATAAATATATCAATCTAAATTTAATCTATGTGATTAATTATATTAAAATAATTAATTCAAACCACACTTATTTAATAAAGGAAATATCTAAAAATAACGTGCATATTACCCATTTAATAATAAACATACCATTTGTTTATAAACTTAAATTAATTAATAATAAATCATGTTCACCATTATTAAATAATAAGGCCAATTTTATAATAATTAAAGATTTTTTTTTTGATTTTTGGAGAATAAGCCAAATGATAACGATGGATTTTTGGTGTTTATATAATTCCTTTTGAGGGAATTGAAAATATAAACATGTCATCAGAATATCACTTTAGTTATTTATATATTAATTTTATGCCATATTACATCAAAATGTGAAGTCTTATATTTTTCATTATTTTGAAATTCTCCAAAATAAATCAATACATTATAAAATTGGCAGCAATTCTTTTCAATTTTATTCAAAATTTATTAATGTAAGATTACATTTGACAACTATAAATCATCACATATAAAATCTATAATTAATATTTAATAATAGCCCTATCAAGTGTAGAATTCAATTGAACTTTCCTATTTGATAAAAATATATCTCAATTTTTTATGAAAATAAGCTACATATGCATCTAAATTTGCCTTTTCGATCCAAAAATTGGTTTAGAAAATCTCATTTATACTTAAATTTATTATTTTAACTTTTAAATTAAATATTTATAATATATAAGACTAAATGATTTTGAATTGTTTAGAAATTTATGATAATACATAAGATTATAGACTCATTAATAATATAATGATGTATGTCTTTTTCCATTAAATATCATACATGCATTAATTTTACATTAATTAATACATAATAATTATTAATTATTAGTATATAAACAATAATCAATTATATATGATATTTAATAAAATATGATATGTATCACTATTATTAATAGATTCATAACCTTGGATGATGAATTGGATCCATGCAAAAATTTCTCTAATTTCACACTATTCTAACAAAAATATTAATTATACCTTAGTTAAGGGGTGAAAATTGATATTATTGAAAGTTTTAAGTACGAAAATGTAAATATCACCAAACGGAAAAGAACATGCGCGTAACTATTTGAAAGTATAAATTGTAATCTGCATTGTACAATTTTGGTTTGATCATCATAAAATTTCTCTTCGTACAGTGGCTGAAGCATTTCTGCACAATGGAAATTCTATAAATAATCAGTAAGGAAATGCATGGCATGTCAACATTGCGTGCAATCCAAGTATCTTCGATGGCTGAACCCTTGCTAGAACCAGAGATGACTGTTACCAATAATCCCCACAAGAACAAGTCCCATTCCTGAAGTGATGAAACCTCCTCACATCCCTCAGAATGATCTCCCTATCCATCAACTTCGAAATGTACTTCGATGCTGTGTGGCAATCGTTACAAACTCGAAGATTCTTCGCAACCCTGATGGTGGTTCCTGGAGGAGTATTTAGTATTCCAAACGCTATTGCCAGTTTCTCGCTGTGTCCGCAGAGCAAACTTTCCTTCTCCTTCTCTTCAACGTTGTGTAGCACACAGGAAGTATCAGGCACATAACCTTCCATTTTCATTCTCTCTGACAAAGTCTCAAGAAAACCATGGAGTTTCTCACTTTGTGGATGTAGAAGATCACCAGCTAAGAACTTGTGTATCTGGTCGCCATATTCGATCCAACTACAGCCAGGTTCTTTCTTCACTCCCATTTCTTTCATCTTCTTTCTAACCTCCATTGCCTTATCCCAGATTCCAGCAGATGAATATATGTTAGATAGTAGCACATAGTGGCTAGCCACATTGGGTTGTAACTGTAGGAGTCTTTGGGCGGTAATTTCCCCGATGTTCACGTTTTGGTGGACGCGACATGCTCCTAACAAGCTACTCCATGCTCCTACCTTGTCGAAATCAGAAGGCATGGCATTAATAAATTCATATGCTTGCTCGATTTTGCCTGCTCGTCCAAGCAAGTCCACCACACAAGCGTAGTGATCTGGATCAGGTTTGATACCGTAGTCGTCTTTCATTCTGTGGAACAATTGCAAGCCTTCATCAACCATCCCTGAGTGGCTACAAGCAGCTAAGACTGCTATAATGGTAACTTCAGTAGGCTTTACTTCCCCACCATTGTCTGCCTCAGCTACCATTTCTTTGAACAGTTTTAATGCCTCCTCTCCATTCCCGTGCACCCCATAAGCCATAATGATGACGTTCCAGGTTATAACATTTCGAATAGGCATTTCATCAAATACTCTCCTTGATAAGTTTAAGCAACCACATTTTGCATACATGTCAACTAATGCACTTCCTACCGTGACTTCTGATGCTAATGAATTTCTAATAGCATAAGCATGTATCTCTTTCCCCTTTGCCAATGCTGCCAGGGAAGCACAACCAGGAAGGACGGTCATAAGGGTTATTGAATTAGGTTTCAATTGCACTTGTTCCTCATTATCATGGTTGT
Organism: Dalechampia spathulata; assembly: GCA_948192965.1. NCBI lineage: Eukaryota > Viridiplantae > Streptophyta > Magnoliopsida > Malpighiales > Euphorbiaceae > Dalechampia > Dalechampia spathulata. The sequence continues at coordinate 10,168 of CANYBF012469041.1, read as the reverse complement.
TATTATCTTCACCCGCTTGCTGCATCTCATGTAACATCATCAGTGCATCATTATAGCACCCTGAAATAACGTAGCCGGTGATCATTGTATTCCACGAAACTGTATCTTTAACTTCCATTTTGTTAAAAATTGTTCTTGAAACTTCCAACTTCCCAATCCTGGAGTACATATCCATAAGAGCATTTTGCACATATCTATCACTTTCCAAGCCTCTCTTTATCACATAGCCATGTATGCTTTCTTTATGACAAAATGCATCATGCCGAGTACAAGAAGGCACTATACTTGCCATTGTAGTTGTGTTGGGAGAAAGCCCAGCAACAGCTTCCATTTCAATGAAAAGCATGAGTGCGTTCTCATCGTCCTCTTTCTGTGCATAACCAGCAATCATAGCATTCCAAAGTGCAATTTTCCTCCCAGAGATGCCATCAAAAACTCGTCGGCCACTTTCAACCTGTCCACAATTGCAATACATGTCAACTAAAGCGCTACCCACAAAAGAATTAGCAATCAAATCTCCATTCCTCAAGGCATGAGCATGGATTTCCTTCCCAGTATCTAATAATTCCATGTAAGAACAAGCAGGAAGAACACTTGCAAGTGTGACCCCATCTGGTTTGACTCCTTCAGCAGCCATAAGCCTTAAAAACATCAGTGCTTCCACAAAACGTCCAGTTTGAGAAAATGAACTTATGATAGTGTTCCAAGAAACCAAATTACGATCCTCAAACAATTCAAACAAACTTTTAGCATCGTCTAGCCTACCTAGATTAGCATACATAGTCATCAAAGAATTGAAAGTAAATGTACTCCAATGACCTTTCCTAAAACTATATCCATGAATTTGCTTCCCAAGCCACAAACCCTCACGCTTGTGCAAATTAGAGGAAGCAAGTACTAGACTCACCAAAGTAAATGAACTGGGCTCCAGTTCCTCAGCCAACATGGATCTAAACGCCTCAAAGGCAAGCTCCCACTCTTCAGAATGACAGAATGCAGAAATTAATGAATTCCAAGAGACCAAGTCTCTCTCAGTAATTCTATCGAACACCCTATACACATCATTTAACTCTCCATATTTACCATAGAAATTTACAAGGGAATTAGCTATGGCCAAAGAAGATGATTCAAACCCATATTTAACAACATGGGCATGAATCTGTTGGCCTAAATTGAAATCCTGAAGGCCAGTCGCAGCCTTGAGAACAGCAGGGAAGGCAAAACTGTCAGGCGAAACACCAGAAAGCATCATATCAACATAGGTGGAAATGGCTTCATGGAAAAAGTTGTTGCGAGTGTTAAAACGGAGGGACTCAATCCATGAAGGCTGTGAGCGTGAATGAGAAATGGATATCGGAGAAGAAGTGAAGAGAAGCGGTTTGTGAGGTGCGTTTGTGGTGGGTGAAGAAGATAAGGGAAGAGGAACCGGAGAGGGAGGGAAGCAGAGTAGAGTGAAGGAGGGCATTTGGTAGTTAAATTCGGTTGTTTGAGTATTTTGCTTTTTGCCTTTGCAGTTGGCAATTTTATTTGTGCGTTATTTTACAGTTTGGACCTTCCACGACCCATTTAAGGTGGCTTTTTCTGTTAAAATATTTTAAAATTTTTCATTTTAAAATGAAAATGAAAATAATTTTAAGTTTAGGGTATTTTAATTCTAAATTGCTGCCGTTAGATTAACATGACAGACAGATTAGAGCTATTAATTATAAAAAATAATAATAATAACATTAATAATACTTTTTTTTTAATAATAGTTTAAGTCCTTAAAATATAATGATATTTGATAATAATGGCTACTAATCATGATAATAGTATAAAATGATATTAATGATATCATATTACAAATAAAATCTAAATTATTAATAATATTTCAGAATATGTTTAATAATAATAAAATATTGAGTTTGGGGCATTTGATAAAATGAGAAGAGAAAAAGAGGATATTTGTGTGTCATGCTAATGTAACAATGAGGTGAGCATTTTCCAAAGAAGGATTATTGCAAGGCCTCCATCAATCTGTATGCATGACTCACATCACTTGGTTTGAAATTTGAAATGTCATTCATGCAATAGGGAAATTCTATTTATTAATTTAATTTATCATATAAGAATATAAAATAAATCTAAATAAATGTATTTAATGTCAATTAATAAATTTTAAATGGTAAGAATTTTTTCTTTTATTTATATTATATTAATTGATTTAATTCATGTACAGAAATATGAACTAAAAATCTAGATATCTGTATTTCTGATACTAACTAATAAATTTTGAAAGAAGATAATACAGTTAGGTTAAAGATTATGTTTATAGTAAAAATGTACTTTTTGTAATATAAATAAATTAAATTGAGAACTCATGACGTACAAAATACAACAAGATATAAGAAATTAAAATTATTTGGTTAATTTTCTACGTATAATAAGACTTATAAGTTTAGTAAAGGATTACAATAAATTTAATAAATGTTTAATTAAAGTTTACTAAAATGATTTCTTCTAAATATATATAATTCATTTATTATATTTTTTATTTTATATTGCTTTTAACCATGACATTTAAAAAATCATTTAAACAAGTTATACTTTTAGCATAATTATCCTTGTTTATAATTTTTAATGCAAAAATCAATTATTCATCGAATTTTCCATTCTACGGCTATATATATTTTATTTATTCCTTTTTATTTTGTATTTATAAGCAAAACTGTTCTAATTTTTTTATTTTATTATGTTTAATTTTTCAAGTATTTATAATTATATTGATTTTTAATAATATAAAATAATTTCTTTACCAATTATTATTTTTATTTGACAATTGTTAAAGGGATGTATATAATTTTTATTATTACGATGTAATAATTATTTTTATCAAATATGTTTTTATAGAATAATTAATAACTTTTAAATTATTTTAAAATTCATTATCTTATAAAGGGATGTATATAATTTTTATTATGATGATGAAATATATTTCATTTTTAATGTTATTAATTATTTTTATTACATATTTTTCTATGAACATCCAATCAAATATAATCACATGATCATGATATATCATCTTATCAAACCAACATTTTCTACCATCATTTAACATACTTTTAATATTTATAATCATGCATATGAATAAAATATTTACTATACATAAACTATATAATAATATTTGCATAAATGACAAATGTTGATCATTGATGTTCTTCCAAACTATCTTGATATATTCATCAAATAACAAACGCTGAATATAAAATTTAATATTATATAAAAATTATAGCCATAGTAAGAATATAAATGTAAACATGTATCTAGCAATAAAACAAATTCACATTTGCTTTATAACATGTATTCCATTCATATCATCATATTATGAATTTTTCACCTACTTCATAAATTTCTCCATAATTCTTATCCTTTCCATCATTTCCATCACTTTTCTACATGTATGCATGTAGTGATAGAGCTAGGAAATCAATAGAGGGGGGCTAAAATTTTAAACAAATATATATAAAAATACATGAAAATTTCATTAACAATTCAAACACTAATATGTTTACAATAATTTTTAAAGAAATAAATATACAATTACTAATATGAATGAAGAAGAAGTTGAGTTCTTCAATTTTGCATGTTTTAAAAAATGTTGTAAGATCTTTTCTTCATCAATTCCTTTAAATATCTGTCACTCGATATAACATATCATTATGTCATTCAACCATTCATCATTTATCGTATTTTATAAATACATTTTAATAATGTTCATTATTGAGAATGCTCTTTCAACTGTTGTTGTTGCCACCATAAGATTAATGTCAACTTAATGAGATGATAAATCAATAGAAATATTTATCTGTTTGAATAATCTTCATAGCAAGATTTGGAAGATTCTCACAACTTGAGAGGTCATTACTATTTTTCATATGATAAACATATGTTTCAAGTTGTTCTTTTAAAACTACATGATCAAATAAAGAGAAATTCTCCAAGTAAATCTTAGCAAGTCGAAGAAGCATGTCATGATCAAATTTAGCAAAAGAGTTTCTCAAATTAAGATAAGCAATGCATTACAATAACTCTGTAGATGTTTCACTAAATTGGTTGTTCATCTTATCAATAATCAAATCAATCATAGTAATAAAAATCTCAACATGATAATGATGATAATAAGCAACAGATTACCCTTCATGCCTTAAACGACCTTTAATTAGTTTGTTATCCTTCATATTTGGCACTGGGATAAATATTGTATAATAAAAGTTCTTCATCTCTTTCATAAATATATTTCATCTATTTTCTCTCAATTCTTGAAAAATATCTTTTACATTCGTAATCAAACTTATTGCATTAATAATGTTTTGATCTATTTTATTATAAATAAAATGATAACTCGTTAATCAAAGCTAACACTTTTATTATCAAATACAAGATGAAAATAAATTCGAAGTTCTCCATCCTTTTCAACAAACTCGATGATGTGCCCTTTTGATCTAGAATACTCCTATCATCATACATATTTTGTAACACCTCCAATACTAATGCCCACATTATAAATAAATGAATCAAAGTTGTATATATGAATAACATCAAGTGCTATCAAGTCTTGCAAGATTAATTTCTTAATTTTTACCTCTTCCTAAAATTATTTCACCTTTTTATAACTTTTTTACAAATTTCTCATGTTTCTTTTCAAGTAATGCATCTTTTATTTTACGCGAGGCACCCACAATATTCACAATCATGCTGATATAACCAAAGAATTTACTAATAATTACAACATTCTTTATAACAAAAACAACCACCAATTGTAATTGATGAGTAAAATATTGAACATAAAAAGCACATGAATTTTCATTCAAAATCAGTATCTTTAACCTATTAAATTACCCTCTCATATTTGATGTTCTATAATATTACTAATATCAAAATTTAGAAATAGATAAATCATATATAATAAACAAACTATCTAAATGTGCCTTTAATGAAGAAGTTGAAGTATCAATAATATGCTCAAAATAAAAAAATCTTTCAATAACCTCTCATCGTTTGTTCATAAATGTCACAATTATAACCATATGCTCTTTTATTGAGTTATCACAAGACTCATCAACAAGTAGAGAAAAATTACTATCTCCAAATTCATCAATAATTACTTATTTTATCTCTTCTACACAAGCCCTCATTAAATCCTTTTGTACTTATGGAGAGATCATTTGATTATTACTAAGAACATTTTTATGAAATACAAATTTAACACTCTCAACCTCGTCTCCATAACAGTTCAACATCTCTAGAAAGTTTTCCTTATTTAAGGGTTAGAAGATTCATCATGACCATGAAAAACATGATCTTAAAATATGAGAAACTTTATCACACGTAGAATAGCAGTCAAACAAGTTTTATATGTAATTTCCATCTCTTTACTATGACTAAATAACATATGAGACATACTTTACCTCTGATTTTTGAAAGCTTCATAATATCACGTAATATTATTATGATCGTTATTAACTCCATGAACATGTTCATTAAAAACCTGAATGGCTTTCTTCCAATTGCTAAAACTTGATGTTATGAAAACATTATTTCCAAATCTATTAGCTGATTCCTTATAAAGATAATGATAAAAACAATATGTTATGTCTTTTCTCCACACTGTATTCCAACCAATCAAACTTCTCAAATCATACTTGATTAAAATACTTAAATAGATTTTCTTACTATTTTCAAGGGAAATTATGATCAATTGGTCGACATGGGCCCTTCAACAAGTATTCCCTCCTCGCTTGATCTATAATTTGCACAACATACTCTTCAATTAACTTTTAAAGCCCATATCAACAATAATATCATTCTATTAAACTCAATATTAACTCAAATTTTCTTTTATGCAATAGTACTTGCTTCAGATGATGAGTTTGCTTTGGATTCAATAGTATTCTATATAGTTTTAAAAACCTCTCCAAATCTATAAAATATATTTTAAGGATGTGTTAATTAATGTAATTTATTTATCAATTAATAATCTACTCCTTATAACTCCTACCTAAAGAAAGAACCTAATTCATTTAAAAATTTATGTCTTACGCATATTATTCATGCTATTCATGCATATTTTAAAAATTTCATTAACATTTTCTTATAGTTCTCCTAGTACATAACAGTAAATATAATAATTTATCGTGAATATCATAATATACATGACAAACCATTATAATTATGATGTACTCAAAGAACATATAAGTTATGTATAGATAAAATTTTAAAATATATATGAATTATACATGATTAATATGTTATTAATATAAGACAATAAATTTTTAAACTATCCAATAGGATAATTTAGTGGATTCTGATAATTTTAGTAAGAAATCCACTAAACTGAAACTAAGATTGTATTATTTATTAACTAATGCTAAAATAAAATTACTTTTAACAAACAAATAACATACATGAAAATTAACTAGTATAAAAAATTAAAATTATAGCAAATTCAATTAAATTAAAATTATACCAAATTCAATTATATTTTACTCTATTAGCATAATCAATTAAGTAAAATAAATATTAATGTTTAAGGTAAACTAATTACTTTAATGAAATTAACTTAAATTATAAGTTATTATTTAATTAATTTTTATTCTTCTTAAATATTTATTATTGCATAATTAATTTACTTAATTGATAAATATTTATTAAGAATGAATGAAGTAATTTTTAATTTAATTAATCCTATGAATCTAAATTTTAAACTAACCTTTCCATACTTACATTAATTATAATATAATTTAATATTTTAATAAAATAATCATATTATCCAATTAGAATAAATAATTAACCTAAACTAATTAAGTAATATAACTATTGTAGCTTAATATAAAATAATAATTATTAATTAAATTATTACATATCATTAGTTAATCTAATTGTTGACCCTGACTTTTCACCCGCGCGTTGCAACTTTAGGTTTTCTTCGATTCGGCTTGGTACTTGATGTTGACCCCAATTTGTATACATGCCTTTTAGCCTCCCTCGAGTGCTCTGGACATACGGAGCATGTTATATTTTGCTTGTGGAAGGCAAAGTACATAACATGTATTTTCTAATATATGGAGTACATAGTGCTACATGTTGCACATTATGTCCTCATTCATTTATACCCCAAATAATGCTTGTTTGACATATAACACACATCCCAATGCACTTATATTGGGTGGCGCACATGGGTTTAAAATGCATCATGTTGGGCATATGTTGTTACATGCTATGCATATAGCCTTTTTTGGGCTATATACTATGCATATGACTTATAATTTTCCAAAATCCCACATTGTTTATCAATCCTTTGACAATCTATCACCCTTTCCTATAAATATATGTCTTGTATTTATGGAAAAGAGGTCCAAAATTCATAAAATCTACCCTAACTCTACCAAAATCACATCACACTTAATTAAGCCCTTAATTAAGTAATTATTCTAGGATTAGTGACTAATTAATCCTCTCTAAATCCTTAATCATGTTTGGAATCAAGATTTCAGAAGCTAATTACTTGGTGAGCTTTGAATGCCTATTCTCTTCTCATTTCCTTCTTAATTTCTTATGAGTTTTATGATTTGGCTTTGTTTTTCATTGATTGGCTTCAATCATGAATGTAATAGTAGCATTTAATGCTTCTACGTAGCTTAAATAATCTGTAACAGTCATATATTTGCTAAGATTTATGATTTATTTCATATTTTAGCCTAAAAATATGTTTTCCTTCATTTTCTGCATGCTATGTGTTGCGCAAAACATACTATTTATGCCATACATAATCCATCTATGTATGGCACATATAGCTGTTAGATTTCATAGAAAATCATGTTTTCACTCATTTTTTGCTTGTTTTCACTTGTTTGTTGAAGTTTTCAGTAGTATTAGTGGTTTCAAAGTAACTCTAATGATCTGAAATCATCATACATTGATCCTACATCATTAATTTTGACTTCAAAATTAATTTTTCAAGTTAAATCCTTATTTAATTTATTAATTTATTGTGATTAATGTGATTGGCTGGACTTGGATGTGTTTCCTATCTCTAATTGACATTTGAATGATGTTAGAGTCTTCCAATTCATTATGCCATGATTGGTTCCATTTGATTTTACCATTAAATCATCTAATTTGCTTATTTTCTTAATTAATACCATTTTAATTATGATTTAATTGTCTCTTGTCATGATTAGCCTAATTGGATGTTAATTTGTTTTTAAGTGATGCTTCATGTGATCTTAGAATCTTTCAATTATGCTATTGATTGATTTTGCCTAAAATTAATCATTTTTCATGATTTTCACAATCCGACTCGTTTTTATTGTTGCATTTTTTATGATTATTGCCATTACATTCATTAGACTTTGGCCCTTAATTCATGTTTTCACATAGCATTGAATTGATCAATCTAGTTCCAAATTTCATTTATTACTAACTATTATTTATCTCTTTTGCATTTTCATTTGTGCATTATGTTGTCCGAGGTTGAGTTTTTCCGAGTGAAGGAGATATTGCTTAACGTCTCGGATTTTTGTATTGTTGAAGATTCTTTGTAATAAAATAGGTTTCTATTTTATTTCCCCTGGCATGCATGATTTAGTTATTTCATAATGTATCGCCATCTTCCTTGATCGCTTTCTCCAGGTCATTATTATTAATTTTCATTCATGTTGTTATGCTCATTTTATCATTGTTATATGATGTATGTTATGTCATATTATGCCTATGTCATGTCATCTCTCACATGTTATGCTTATGTCATCTCATCTCTCATATATTATGCTTATGTCATATCATTTCATATGTTATGCCAATATCATGTCATCTCTCACATGTCATGCTAATGCCATGTCATTTCACATGTCATGCTTATGTCATGTCATCTCACATGTCATACCGATATCATGCCATCATTTCACATATCATGCTTATGCCATGTCATGTTTCATTCACCATGATTGTCATATTATGATGTCATGCCATGGTTTCTATATCATATTTATTATGATATATCTGTTATTATTGTTATTATGCTATAATCGTTGTATCCTTATTTCATGCTTATGAATGCTCGTATGTCTAAGATAATTAACTCGACTAAAATGGTAAAATTGAACTTGAAACTCTAAGTGAATAGATCTTCATCACCCGAACCCATCTTTAAAGGGTTTGACTTAGCACTCATGCTATGGGTCGGTTGAACCAAATCTGGAACCATCTGGTGGTGACTCCATCTTATGAATCTTTTGAGTCTGTGTCATTCCTCGAGGTAACCCCTCGAGAAGACTACATTTTAGCTTTAAGGGGCCCCCGGTCCATGTGTCGTAAGCCTTACTCTGGGTCGTAACAAAAGTCCCACCCACACTAATATAATTATTTTTAATTAGCAATAATTTTGTTAAATATTTATTATCACATAGTTAATTAAATTGATTAATTATTTTTATTACCAATAATAATTAAGTTATTTTTATTTAATTAATATAATTAACCTAAATTAATTAGTTAAAAAGGATTATATTGTAATTGTAAATTACTTATTTTAAATTAAATTATAATTAATTAATTTTTACCTAATTAATATAATTAATGAAAATAATTATTCTATATAATTCATCTAAATAATTTTTGTTATTTTTTAATTAATATGATTAAAAAAATTAAACTAACATGATCTTAAATCCTAATTTGATAACTAATTTTAATAATATAAACAATTAAACTAACACCAAATTGAATAATATAACAAAATTTGAAAAAAAAAAAGTAACCTGTTGATGATTGAAAATAACCAATGAAGGAACAACGACGACACCGAAATGAATAATAGTGTATAGTGTGGTGTGCCCTAGAAGTATAGAAGGAATTGGAACCACGACGTGCATGCTGAAGTGAACCATGGTGTGCATGTTGACGTTAGAATGACATCAAATGCAATTAGGTTAAAAGATGGACTTGGTTATTAGGCTCCAAGCACTCTTAGCAGCCCCATCCCCTCCTCTTCCTAGCCTACCGTTAGAACCCACCCCCTAGCAACTACCTAAAGTTAGGGCTTCAACCCCTTGTCCCTCGTGCCTCTCCTCTATGTATGAATTTATATGCATGAATAACTCAATATTGATAATATGATGTATGATATAAT
>CANYBF012468829.1:0-27985 GCA_948192965.1 Dalechampia spathulata | reverse complement strand
CCTCCGACCAGAGTGGGCACAGAAAGTCAAGGAAGATGTCCAGAAGCAGTTGGATGCCAAATTCCTTGAGGTGGTCGACTATCCAGAATGGTTGGCCAATGTGGTTCCAATTCCTAAGAAAGACGGTAGGGTTAGAGTCTGCGTAGACTACATGGATATGAATAAAGCATATCCAAAGGATGATTTTCCTTTGCCTCATATCGACGCGTTGGTTGATAGCGCAGTCGCTAGTGCTATGTATTCCTTCACTGATGGATTCTCGGGGTACAACCAAATCCTGATGGTGGTTACAGATAAGGTGAAGATAGCTTTCATCATAGAATGGGGGACCTACTGCTACAAGGTCATGCACTTTGGTTTGAAGAACGCAGGTGCCACCTACCAACGAGCTGCAATAACACTGTTGTATGATCTGATCCACAAGGAGGTTGAAGTCTATATGGATGATATGATGGTGAAGTCTCCCACCAGAGAAGAGCATCCAGCTGCTCTTGGAAGATTTCTCACACACATTGAGAAATATGGAATCAGGCTGAATTCAAAGAAGTGCACATTCGGGGTGATATCTGGCAAGCTGTTGGGTCACATTGTTAGTCAGAGGGGTATTGAAGTGGATCCTGATAAGGCAAAGTTAATCATTAAGATGCCTATTCCCAAAACAGAGATAGAAGTTAAGGGATTCCTGGGATAGCTCTAGTACATCAGCAGATTCATCACCAAGCTCACTACCATGTGTGAGCCTATCTTCAAGCTTTTGTAGAAGAACCAGCCTATGGTTTAGGATGAGAACTGCTAATTTGCATTTGAAAGGGTGAAGCATTATCACAGAATAGGGGACCTACTGCTACAAGGTCATGCACTTTGGTATGTAGATGATATGATGGTGAAGTCTCTCACCAGAGAAGAGCATCCAACTGCTCTTGGAAGATTTCTCACACGCGTTGAGAAATATGGACTCAGGCTGAATCCAAAGAAGTGCACATTTGGGGGGCGATCTGGCAAGCTGTTGGGTCACATTGTCAGTCAGAGGGGTATTGAAATGGATCCTAACAAGGCAAAGTTAATCATTGAGATGCCTATTCCCAAAACTGAGACAGAAGTTAGGGGATTCCTGGGACAGTTCCAGTACATTAGTAGATTCATCACCAAGCTCACTACCATGTATGAGCCTATCTTTAAGCTTTTGAAGAAGAACCAGCCTATGGTTTAGGATGAGAACTGCCAATTTGCATTTGAAAGGGTGAAGCATTATCTCTCTAACCCATCGATCTTGCAACCACCTCAGCCGGGAAAACCACTACTACTCTATCTAGCCTTAGAAGAGGAGTTAGTGGGTGATATGATAGCTCAAGAGAACGATGTCAGAGTTGAGCATGCTGTCTACTACCTGATTAAGAAGCTACTACCAACATAATGCAAATACAACACTGTCAAGAAGCTATGCATGGCTATGGTCTAGGTCACCAAGAAACTCAGGCATTATTTCCAGTCATATCAAGTTCAGGCAATCTCCAAGGTTGATCCTATGAAGTACTTGTATGCAGCTCCTTTATTAGTAGGGAAACTCTCCAGGTGGCTGATCCTGTTGTCAGAGTTTGATGTGTAGTACATCACTACCAAGGTAATCAAAGGCAGAGCGATTGCTGAATTCTTAGCATCCAGGCTGATGGATGACTCTGAAACCTTTGAACTGGACTTTCCAGACGAGCACTTGGGGGCAGTTGATATCCAGAAATGGTAGTTGCACTTTGATGGTGCAGTCAACAGAAGAGGTGCAGGTATAGGAGCTGTGCTAATCACTCCTGAAGGTGAACTCATTATGTTTTCAAAGCGGCTGAGCTTTTTAGTCACTAACAATATGGCTGAGTATGAAGCATGTCTCTTCGGGCTAGAAGCATTGCTAATGATCAGGGCCCAAGATGTAAAGATATTCGGTGATTCCATGCTAGTCATTTACCAATCCACGGCAGTGGGATGTCAAAGAAGAGAGGCTCAAGCCTTATGATGAATACATGAAGCTCATGATTTGCAATTTCATCTTCTGCCAAGTTATTCATATGCTACATGAAGAAAATTAGATGGCTAATGTTTTGGCCACACTAGCTTCAGTCTGTGAGCGACCGCAGAATCAAGTTCAACTTGTATTAATCGAGCAGTCGAGGATTCCTGGCTATGAAGGAGAATGGGTTATAGCGTTAGACCAAACAGATGAGACCCCATGGTACACTGATATCATGAACTTTCTGAAGACTGGTACTTATCCAGAAGAAGCCAACAGAACTGATAAGCTAGCTCTGCACAGACTAGCAGCTAACTTCACTTGGCATCAGGGTGTTCTCTACAGAAGAATGGCACATGGTCTACAACTTTGATGCATATCAGGGAAGGACATTGAGTCAGTCATGGAAAGGGTACATATTGGTGTACGTGGCTCTCACATGAATGGATTCACCCTTTATAGAAAAATCCTACACCAAGGATATTTTTGGCTCACTATGGAGACAAACTATATACAGTTTGTACTGAGGTGCCATGAATGCCAGATTCATGGAGACCTGAGTCACCTACCACCGGTCGAATTGTAGAATTTGACAACACCTTGGCCATTCTCAGCTTGGGGAATAGACATCATGGGTGAGATTCATCCTAACGCTTCCAATGGACATCGGTACATACTGGTGGCTGTTGATTACTTCTCTAAATGGGTGGAGGCAGAATCCTACAGCAAATTGGGGGCAAAGCAAGTTTCCAAGTTCATAGAGAAGAATCTCATATGCTGATATGGGATACCGCATCACTTGGTGTCAGATAATGGAGTACAATTCCAGGGCCAAGTTGCTGACTTACTGGAAAAATATGAAATCGAGCACCATCAATCTTCTCCTTACCGCCCTCAAGCTAACGGGGCAGTTGAAGCGACTAACAAGACAATCAAGCGTATCTTGGCTAAAACCGTACAAACTTATAGGTATTGGCACGAGCAGCTGCCATTTGCTTTATGGGGTTACATAACCATTGTAAGGAGTCCTACGGGTGCTACCCCCTACTCTCTAGTTTACAGGACAGAATCCGTATTGCCAATTGAAGTGGAGCTAAAATTGCTTCGTACCATACTGGAAGCTTAGTTGCCGGAAGCTAAGTGGAAAAGGGCTAGGTATAAACAACTGGTCACTATTGATGAGAAGCGACTGCAAGCTCTCTATTGCCTACAACTTTACAAAAAGCGCATGGCAAACGCTTTCAACAGAAAGGTCAAACCTGTAGCCATACAAGAAGGCAATTTAGTTCTGAAGCAAGTAAAACTAGCTGTCCATGACCCTCATGGAAAGTTCAGGCCTAATTGGGAAGGCCCATTCCTGGTTAAGAAGATCCTCTCCAAAGGCGCTGTCCGCATTTTAGACTTGGAGGGTAACGAATTCTCAAAACCTGTCAACCTTGATCAGTTGAAGAAGTATTTTATCTAGAGCAAAGGGTGAAAGAAAAGCCAAATAAAAATAAAAAGCCTGGTGAACCAAAAACCTGCATAGGCAGTTCGCACAAAAGTTAAGGCAAAATAAAATAAAATCGCTCGATGAGTTGAAAATCTGCTTGGATGACTCATGCAAAAGTTAGAGCTCTTGAAAGCAAAAGGAAAGCGTTAAAATAGTTGATCAAAAAATCTTGCACGAGACTGGTCAATAACAGGGGTTGAGTCTGATGCACATCTAGGATTTCTATGTTAATTTTAACATTTTCCATGTAAATGTTTTAATCTCATTAATGCAAATGAAGCATGTGTTCATAAACTTAGACATAAGTTATACAAATCTCAAACACAAAGCGTTATCTTTCTTTATTATACATTATTGCCTAATAATGTCTTGTAGTATAGGACTCAGGCGTGGCGCAGCACCCACAGCTTGTACTCATCATCTATGGAATCTCCACCAACACTATACGATGAGGCCATGTCCTCTCCACGTGCTCTACAAAGCTAGGCACTAGCCTTCCTCTCTCGAACTCTGTCAATCGAGGTATAGTCTGCTGATGGCCATACTGACGATAGATCCTAGCAGGACTGTAGTTCATGCAACGCTTGAATCCCAGCAATGGGATATAATCAATATAGGTCATCACAGTCATATGTTGTATGTACCACCAGGGACAGCTCCACCTGATCTCACTCTCAGGTCGGGTCCCTATCCACTCAGTCCAGCCTTGGAATGTCATCGTCTTTGCCTCGTTGAAGGCATAACCTCTTTGCATGTGGCTATGAGGGAGGTATCTTTGTGGGTCCCCTGCTGGTGGTGCTAGGATCCCAAGCTTCTCTTGAAGCTAGATCTGTTACAAAATAAAATAAAAATAAAAGCTCGCTGAGTTGAAAACCTTGCAAAAGGTTGCTCAGGTAAAAATAAGAGCAACCCGCTGAACTGAAAACCCAAGAGGGCAGTTCAGGCAAAAGTTAGGGTCTAAAGTAAAATCAGCAACCAGATGAGTCGAAAACCTCGCAAAAGGTGACTCATGCAAAAATTAGGGCAAAAACATACTTTTCTAAGTTGAAAACCTGCAAAGGTAGCTTAGAATTCTTACCTGCAATAGGAGCAAGCTACCACTGAAGCACTTAGACTGCCCTCATTTCACTCTGTCCAGATCAAGGATCGTCTCTACTACAATCATAGGAAAAGGGCTCCGACCCTCCACCATCTAGTCTATTACAGGCTCGATCAATAAATCTCCATGATCGAATGGATCGACAAACAGGAATTGGGCTAGTAATCCAAATCCAACTACCCTCAGCCATGATGGGTCTTCCATTGATTTCTGGCTGCATAGCCGGAAAATAGCGACGAGATCTATAGAGCCATCTACAGTCAAGAGTGGCCTTGCCTCCATCGGGCTAACATAAAAAACCCTTATCAGATACAAGAATGCATCTCTGATAGACATTGGCACTATCAACATCGCCGTCATGCTACAGGAAACTCCGAGGGTGGCAGCAAACTCCTCGTACATCAAACATAGTTCCACATGGTTGAACCAAAATACATGAACCTTCAGATCCTAAAATTGAATAGCAGCATATAAGAAAGCATTGTTGATCATGACTTGCTGAAAGGTTCTCAGGTATTGAAGTCTGATCTCGCCTAATCGACTCCACTCGTCGTTGCCCTAGCGGCGAGAGAGAGCGCGAAAGTAGACAGTGATTGCTCAGTCATTGTAACTTCTGCAAAGAAGAGAAAATGAGTTATGTTTTGGTAATTAACATAAAACATGGTGTATTTATAGCAGCAAGTAGCTTTGGATTCCATTAATAAATCCAAAAGATACACAGTACAACCCTTTGTTTGTTTTTCACAGTTGGTACGCAACAACCCTAGCGTACTAGACATGCATTGCCAGACTGTAATGCGCCATCTTATTCTAATATAAAAACTACAGAGTTCTAACATCATGTATATGGTAATTTGACATCATGTCTTCTCTATGCATCATCTTCGCCAGAGTGGTCTTCATCAGGGCTGGGGTTATCTGGGACTTCAATGTTGTAATGCTCTGGACGTGCTGTTAGCCGAGCAATCTCTCGTCCCATCTGCTCTGTTATCTGGATGTAGCGGGCATGCTCCTCTCGCTCCACCTGCCTAGTTGGCTGTAAATACAAACATGTAGGCATATTAGTCATGCATCCATGCATTTCCATGCACTTTTTGCTAACATGCGCCTACCACTGGGGTACTATGCTAATGTGTGCCACCCTCTATCAAAATGCACATGAAAAGTTAGGCCTCTGGTAAAAATTTTAGAATCTTTGGAGGTCGTTTGCTCCGCCGAGCTTAATTTTCATGACCCGCAACGTATGAAAAATCCAAAAAATCAGTCAGAATGCAACAGACTGATACCCAAAAATTAAGGTATTTTTCCTAGACCATTTCAATACCAATTTCACTAATAAATTTTTTCCCATGTCTGGCAAAGATAGGAAATTAATCTAGCAGATGATCAAAAATAGTCAAACCTTTGATTTCTGGTCAACCCATTGACCAGACAGTGTTGCATTCTGACAGAGGTCCCAAAGGTAGATTTTGGAGATGAACAACACTTATTTGATGGTGTGAGAATATGATCTGACGGTTGATCACCTTGACCTAGCAGACGGTCACCTCTGGTTCTGCAGCTGAACCACTTGATCCAGCAAAGATCACAGAGTCAAGCCTTTGACTTCAAAACTCTAACGCATAGGCATCTGAATACCAATTTCAGATGATGATACTTGTAAGAAAGCCATCGGTCTCATAGTGACCACCGGTCAGCCCTGATCGAAATAGCCTGAACATCGGGCCCCCAGTGACAGAGCTGGGATTTTACTGGTCAAAACCGTCAACCAGAAAATGTCAGAGACCTAGCAGAGGATCCTAAATGTCATTTTGGAGATATCTAACATTTAGATGATGGCGCGAGCATTGACCCTACAGAAGGTTATCCAGGTCTTGCAGTTGACCACTCGATCCAACAGTGATCATAAAATCAAGCCCTTGATTCCCAAAGCCTAGCAGTAGGTACCTGAACACTGACTTCAGATAATTTCAAGCTTTGTAGCGAGAACCTCGGATTAGTATTGATCATTTTTGCCAGAGCACCGGGCTCCCAATGTTAGAATTGGGTCATAAGCCTCAACATGAGCAATATGTCAGCTTTGATCATCTGGCCCGAGCATCAGGCTCCTAGTGGTAGGATTAGGATTCAAGCCTCAACGCGAGCATCCCAGCAAGCCTCAGCATGAGCATCAGGCCTCGACATGAGCATCGGTCAGGTACCTTCCTTACTTCTTGTGAAAAGTCATGTTATGATCAGATCTCATTTTGACGACTTGTAATTGTGTCGCCTCAAAATGGTCCTGATTAGGGGGCAAACTGTTGACCCTGACTTTTCACCCTCGTTCAATTTCGGGTTTCTGTTGATTCGACTCGGTATTAGTTCCCGATATCGACCCTGATTATGCACATATGCCTTTGTGGCTTCCCCCTGAGTATTCTGGGGCACGGAGTACATCGTAGTTGGTGGGGCCCACCACGGCGTCTGGCAGGGCCCGCTACCCTTATCAGCTTTTTCTGAGCATTTTGTGCATACAAAACACATTTCATCTTGCTTACATGAAGCAGAGCACGTAGCATTATATGCTAAGAAAAATGGCTTAGCGGGGCGTACGTATTGGTGGGGCCCACATGCAGGGCCTATCACCCTCATTAGCTTATTTTGAGTATTTAGTGCATAAGAGTACCTAACATGTTACCTATGCAAGGCAGATCACACGACATGCCATATGCCACATTTCAGGCACACTGCACTGTAGGGCCCACCAGGGGCACTGGTGGGGCCCGCTACCCCTATCAGCTCATTCTGCATGTTCTGTGCACACAGAACACATTTTCACTGATGCCTGCATGAGGCACAACATTTGGCATGCCAAATGCCATATTTCGGGCCTATTGTGCTGTGGGGTCCACTAAAGGCACTGATGGGGCCCACCACCTCTGTCAACCCACTCTGAGTGTTTTGTATGCACATAACACATTCTACATATTTCCTACATGAGACATAACACTTGGCACGCTAAATGTCACAATTTGGGCCATATAACATTATGGGCCTGAAATGGGCCCATTAGTGGAACTCATCATTCGGGACCGAATTTGGCAAAACTCAAAACTGCAAAGTGACTCAGAATGTTGATTGCATCTCAGTTGACATGTGACATGCATTACATTTTACCCATACGAGGTGAAATACATGAATAGGGTGTATAGTACTATGCGTGTAGCATATAGCAAAATAAGGCTGGCTAGGGTGCCCACTTCGGGCACGTATTGCGACTTGTTCCCATGTTGAAATGGCTTGATACAAGTTTCCATTCCCAAGAATAAGTTGCAGACATGAATTTTGCATATTCATTTTCCATTTGGGCACACCGTTTGCCCACTATTTGGTCCGTCCAAAATGGCTACTAACATAGATTTTCAAGCACAGCCTGCACAGGCTGGCTAAGGTGCCTACTTTGGGCACGTATTGCAACTTGTTCCTGTATCAGAATGGCTTGATACAAGTTTCCATTCTTAAGAGCAAGTTGCATACATGAATTTTGCATATTCATTTGCTATTTGGACATATTGTTTGCCCCCCGTTTGGTCCATCTAAAATGGCTGCTCATCATAGATTTCTGGGACAGCCTGCACAGGCTGGCTAGGGTGCCCACTTTGGGTACGTATTGCGACTTGTTTTGGTATCAGAATGACTTGATTCAAGTTTCCATTCCCATGAGTAAGTTGCAGACATGAATTTCGTATATTCATTTGCCATTTGGGCACACCGTTTGCCCCCCCATTTGGTCCGTTGAAAATGGCTGCTCATCATAGATTTATGGGACAGCCTGCATAGGCTGGCTAAGGTACCCACTTTGGGCACGTATTACGACTTATTTTGGTATCAAAATGGATTGATTCAAGTTTCCAATCCTAAGATTAAGTTACAGACATGAATTTCGCATATTCATTTACCATTTGAGCACACCGTTTGCCCCTCGTTTGGTCCGTCCAAAATGGCCGCTCATCACAGATTTTTGGGACAGCTTGCACAGGCTGGCTGGGGTGCCCACTTCGGGCACGTATTGTGACTTATTTTGGTATTGGAATGGCTTGATTCAAGTTTCCATTCCCAAGAGGAAGTTGCAGACATGAATTTTGTATATTCATTTACCATTTAGGCACGTGTTTTACCATCCGTTTGGATTATGCAAAATGGCTGCTCACCTAGTTTTGGGACCTTATCCCACATTGCTAAGCCTAAGGGTGCCACCCCTCCTAAGGCTACTATAAATACAAGGCCAAGCCTTCCTCTTCCAAGACACAAAAACATATCATAAAAATGATACACAAGATATCATACATATGATAAAAAATTTTAATTCTAAGACATAGGATTAAAATAACTTAAGTAAAATTTTAATTAATTTTAGCGATTAATTAAATTTTTACTAAAATCCTAAGTTTTTCAGAATTTTGGGGGAGCGACTTCTAGCCCTGGTAAGTCATTTATTCCTTCGACTTTTTAAGTTATTTAAGCTTTTCTGCCATGTTTAACTTATTATCTTAGTTTAGCTTTACTGCCATGTTTAGCTTTTTACTATGCCATATCATATATCATTTATGCCATGTCATCATCCACGTCATATGCTAATATGTCACGTCACATGTCATACGCCATTTATGCCATGTCATCATGCCACGTTATATGCTAATATGTCATGTCACATGTCATACGCCATTTATGCTATGTCATCATGCCATGTCATATGCTCATATGTCACGTCACTTGTCTTACGCCACTATGCCATATCATCATGCCACATGTCATGATGAATAGTAACTTATGAATAGTAACTCATGAATATTATGACATCATGCCACATCATATGCTAATATGCCACGTCACATGTCATATGCCATTATGTCATGCCATCATGCCACATGCCACATCATATGCCATTTATGCCATGTCATCATGCCATGTCACATGTCATACGCCATTATGCCATGTTACCATGTTACATGCTACATCATCATGTCATATGCTATTATGTCATGTCATCTTACATCCATCAAACTTTGGCTCTTGATTTGTGCTTTAATATGGCATAGAATTAGTTGATCAAGTCCTAAATTTCATTTGTTATTAACGATCTTGCTTGTTTATTTGCATTTTCACTCATGCTACCCGAGGTGGAAATTTCCTGAGGAGGTTGAGACATTACTAAATGTCTTGGATTTTTGTACAGATGAAGATCCTTTGTAATAGTATAGCATTATTCCCTATTTTAGGATTTAGCATTAAATCGCACGTGTATCCCCCATTCTCCTCGATCCCTTTCATCGGCCTTTCGGTATTTTTATTCATGGATGGATTTATAGTTGTTAAATATATGTCATCATGTCACATGCCATGTCACATGATGCATTACACACTTTTATGCCATGCCATGCATATGCCATGCCATAACATATATTATCTTATATGCCAATACAATCCAAATATGCCAATACACAATGCAATACGCGCAACTTGCCACGCTATCCTATATACCATGACATGCCGTATGTCATACCATATACCATGTTGAATACATATTCACATACGCATCCACTATGCCATGTCATGCATATGCCATGTCATACATCATTTCACATGCCATGCATATGATATGCCATACGCTATGCCATGTCATCCATATGCTATGCCATGTATCACTTCACATGCCATGCATATGGTATGTCATCCACTATGCCATGTCATGCATATGCCATGTCATATATCATATTCACATATCATGCATATGATATGTCATACACCCTCACATGACATGCATATACCGTGCCATACATCATATCACATGTCATGCATACGCTATGCCACTCATTTCACCTCGTACACCATGCATATGCCAAACGCCAATACAATTCAAAATGTTAATGCATAATGCTATACACTATTTACCATGATTATGTGCTTACGTATCATACTAGGTTGCCATATCATGCATATGATATGTCATGCATGCTCACATGTCATGCATATGCCATGTTATTTTATCGCTATTTCGCATGCCATCCAAATGTCATGTAGCATTATATGACATTCTATGTGCAACCTTGTAACGCCAAATCACATGTCGTCCTGTGTGTTTACATATACGCTCGTATGCTTGCCTGCTTAGGATAATTAATCCCAACTATAATGGTAAAATCGATCTTGGAAACTCATAGAATAGATCTCCACCACCCAAACCCAATCTCTGAAGGGTTTAACTAGTACTCATGCTATGGGTCGGTAGGACCAATCCGGAACCATCCGGTGGTGACTCCCTTGTGACTCTTTTGAGTTTGTATCATTCCCTAAGGGAACCCCTTAGGAAGACTGTGCTTTCACTCCAAGTGCGGTCCTCGGTCTGTGAGCATTGCAAGCCTTGCTCTAGGCTCCTACAGAAATTAGGCGCTCACAACAGTGAACTATGAGCTTCTTCTAAAATCTGTCTCTTCAGCTCATTGTCTATAGGAACATATAATTGCACCCCATTTCTCAGGTTACCATCACCATCTACAGTAAAAAGTGCAATTTTACCTATCTAAACTTTCTGTAACTGTTTCTGATACTCCTCATCAGCCATTGCGCTTCTCTGAATATGTTCTATCAATGTCGATCTTACTTATAATTGCAATTGTGCTAAAACACAGTCAGATTGCATTATCAATGAGGCATTCAACTATTGCATCTCTTAAACTAACATCAACAGTGACTGTCTCAACCTGGCAACCATCTTGTAGCTTAAAGCATTGGTTACTGAGGTAGCTTTTCCCGAATGATAGTCAATGACACAGTCATAATCCTTAATCAACTCAAGCTAGCATTACTGTCTCAAGTTTAATTCCTTCTATGTTCCCAGATATTTTAGACTCTTGTGATCTATGTACATGTAGCATAACTCCCCATATAAGTAATGTCGCCAAATCTTTAATGCAAATACAATGGCGGCCAATTCCAAATTATGTGTAGGGTAGTTCTTCTTATGTGGCTTTAATTGTCTCAAAGGATAGGCAATCACCTTCCTATCTTGCATGAGAACACACCCCAATCCATTAAGCAAAGCATCACTATAGATCACAAATTCTTTATCTGGCATAAGCAATGTCAAAACTAGAGCTTGAGTCAAACATTCCTTTAATCGGTCAAAGCTTTTCTAACATTCCTCCACCCAAATAAAAGGAACACCCTTCCGGAGTAGCGTCATCAATGGTATAGCAATCTTATCAAAGCCTTTTACAAATCTTCTGTAATATCTAGCTAACCCTAGAAAACTATGAACCTCACTGACATTCTGTAGAATCTGCCAATTAAGTAGGGCTTCTATCTTGCTCGGGTCCACTCTAATCCTCTCAGCTGAAATAACATGTCCCAAAAATGCTACTTGTTTTAGCAAAAAATCACACTTAGATAACTTTTCATACAACC
Organism: Dalechampia spathulata; assembly: GCA_948192965.1. Lineage (NCBI taxonomy): Eukaryota > Viridiplantae > Streptophyta > Magnoliopsida > Malpighiales > Euphorbiaceae > Dalechampia > Dalechampia spathulata. The sequence goes on along the minus strand of CANYBF012468829.1, from coordinate 15,952 downwards.
GCTTCTCCCGTAGTCATTGCAACACAAACCTCAAATGCCCATCGTGCTCTTCCCGAGTCTTCAAAAACACTAGGATATCATCAATGAATACCACAACAAGCTGATCTAGATAATCCATGATGATCATGTTTATTAAGGCCATAAATGCTACAGGTACATTCATCAACCTAAATGGCATCACAAGGAACTCATAGTGTCCATAGCGAGTACTAAAAGCTGTTTTCGTTATGCTTCCCTCTTTCACTCGTAGCTGGTGATATCCCGATATCAAATCAATCTTAGAGAACACTGCAACATCTTTCAATTAATCAAATAAGTCATCAATATGTGACAAAGGGTATCTATTCTTGATCGTCACCTTGTTCATTGTCTATAATTGATACACATCCTCATCGTGACATCCTTCTTCTTTACAAACAACATAGGTGCACCCCAAGGTGAAACACTCAATTCTTGCAATTTTACTTTCAACTCTTTCAATTCCACTAGCACCATACAATAAAGTGTCATGGAAATCGGTGCAGTACCCGGTAATACCTCTATTTCAACTCCACTTCTCTTTCTGGCAGTAACTCTGGCAATTCTTCTGGAAATACATCAATGAAGTCACATATAGTCAGAATGTCTATCAATTGTACTCCTTTCTGTCTCCCATCTATCACGTATGCCAATATTGCATCACAGCCCTGTAACAACAATCTCTGTGTTATCATAGCTAAAATCAACCTAGTGATCATTGATGGCATGTTACCCTGTATCACTACTGTAGAGTGCTCTGAATGCTGAAGCATCATTATCTTTTAATGACAATCCATCACTGCCCTATACTTAGCTAACCATTCCATACCCAATATAATATCATATTCATGAAATGGCATCTCTACTAAGTTCGACATAAAACACACATCATGAATAAGCAAAGGACACTGTCTATAAACTTTGTTGATTATCACATCCCTGCTTAGTGGACTCAACACAAGTATCTCATACCCTAACCCCTCACATGGCATATCAAGCAATCAGGCAAATCCAACATTAATGTAAGAGTGCGAAGAACCCGGGTCAAATAAAACCAACGCATCATGATGAGAAATAAGAACATTACCGATCACTATATCAGAGGCATGCTGATCATCCCGTTGCACCAAATTATATACTCTGGCAGGAGCCCCAACTGTCTAATTCACGGACCCCTTACTAGAGCCACAACCTCCTCCATTACGGCCTCTTCCTTTGCCTCTACCTCCCTCTAAACTCTGGGAACCTTTGGAGCTAGATCTAACCATTGGACTCTGTTGGTAGGATCCCCCTTCTAAAACAGTATGCACCAGTATATCATACTATACAGGACACTCTCTCGCATAATGACCATCTCAACCATATTGATAACATAGATCTGCACCCATCCGACAAGCCCCATGATGTACTCATCCATATGTATGACATAAACCTGATCCTGTACCAGATCTATCCCTATGGAATGTAGACCTCTCACTCTATGATCGTTAAGGTGGCAACGATCTAACATCAACTGATCATGAAGGAAATAAACCTCTGAACTTGCCCCTCTATTAGAATCTTGATGAAGAACTCGACCCTCTAAATGGTCTCCTTACAGATTCAGAATGAGCACTCTCCTCTTGCATCGTATATTCTTGATTTAGCGCATTAGCCATCAATGCTGAAAAATCTTCATAATTAAAACCCTGAACCAATGCTGTAATCTGAAAGTTTAAACCCTATTTGAATCTCTTACATCTCTCTTGACCTGACATCATAATATTGGTTGCATAATAAGCTAACCGTGTAAAACCCCTCTCATACTCTACAACTGACATGTCCCCCTGTCTCAAATTAAGGAACTCATGCAGTTTTTGATCAGTATAAGCAGCAGGCACGTATTTCTGGTGGAATTCCCTCTGAAAATCATCCCATATTAGTATTGGAGGGTCTACCATACTCTACAAAATGGTCTTCCACCATTCATATGCATCATCTTATAACAGAGAGATGGTATACTCAAACTTAGCTGCCTCGGGACACTTCAATTGATGTAGCACCCTCTGTGTCCGCTCTAACCATATCTCTACCACATACAAATCCGTTGTCCCAATAAAATCTGTGGCTCCATAGGATCTCAACTTCTTAAAATCCATCTTATACTCCTCTCTAGGTTTTGGTGGGGCTGGAGATAGAGTAACAGGTAAAGTCTGACCCTGTGTCTGTAAGTAATGCAAAAATTGGGAGAATTGGGTTGCCATCGGGTTAATTGCTGAAGCATCGGCCCTCTCAACTTGAGCTACTCTCTCATTGGGTTCCCCCTGTCCCTCTTGTCTTGATTGCCTCTCACTTCTATCCCCTGTATCTGATGTACTCTCCTGGGGATTAAAGTTACCTCCTCCTTCCTCACTCATAATAATGGCTCGATCTGTCATGACACTTAATCTGTGATACATACAAACATAGATCATAATGGTCAGTAGTGGTAAGGGTTCATAAACTCCCTGTATATAGCTTATTAATGATAGGCAGTAGTCCTAGTAAGCAGATAAATCACACGTCAAGCTAAACCATAGCTCTGATACCACTAAAACATGTCATACCCAGCCCATACCTGGAGTAACATGCTCTTGTAGCATGAATACCGATTTCCAAAAGGAAACCACCACCCACACTACAAGGGATACGATCCAACCTTATATTGCATTTCAAATCGTATGGGTACATACTCTTGTATCAGGTGGTGTAAAAGCAAACGTAGCGTATGGTTCATTACCTAACCTGGATACCTTTCATACATTCATGCAAGGAATTGGTTCAAACAATCATAGTATACAAACATTATATATATACATGATTCAACCAATTCCTACAACGTTCAGATACATTAAAAAAGTTCCCTTAAGGGATTACACCACACTATACAAGAACAATAACAACTACCGCCATTATAATTAATGATGTACTACATCAACAACAGACAGGAGTATGCCACTACAGTGCTGTTACCACTCCGAGAATAGAACTTCTCTGCTGACATCAAGGATCACTTCTTAGGTCATTCTCCCGAAGGCTCAATACCTACGTTCATCAAACTATAAATGCTGAGTATAAAACTTAGTGGTGCTAGTGAAATACATAAATGTATATACATCATGATAATCCGCAATCACAATCAAGCCAATATCATAAACATCATCGTATCATCTCATACAGTCAACAATCATCTTCAATCACTAACACAATCATAAGATGTCATCATCCATTATAAACATAAGGGAGTCAATGAATGAATCTGTTGCCTTTAATAACATATGAAATGAGAATGCCTTCATGCCATGCATTCTCCCTCATTCCCTCTTCTTTTCTTGTATATATGTGCACATATTCCTTCCCTACTAGGTCCCTGTAGGTACCAGTACTCATCTCCTAAAGGAGGGCATTTAACTTTATGGTTCAGTGAACCCATCATATATTTTTTTTAACGGTAGGTCTCGAGACTCATCTCCCATAGGGAGGGCATTAAATTGTATGATTCCTCAAGGGAATCCATCATTTATCTGATCCAGTAGGTTTAGAGCATATAGCTCTATCATCATCTCTCTCTTTCGCTTTCTTTCCTCTTTATTTTTCCCCTTATACTTCTTTATGCATGCCATGAGTATGCATGTACACATAGTGCTTCACATACATATATTAAGCTCATCATAGGCAAATATAAGCCATACACAATCATAGAAGCAAAACACATCATTCCTTTGAACCTTACTTAGGTCTTAAGATAAGAAAAGATACAAACATCACAACTATCACAAACTAGCATAAACCTATAGCAATACTACTTTGAACGTACGCTCGTAGTCCCATTACTATGATCATAATCTTCATCTTCTAACTCTCACAGCTTCTTGGCACTTAAGACCCTTAACTCTGTTATTTCTAATGGTTTAAGAAAGATAAAGATGAAAGAAAAGTAAGGAAAATCCTTGTTTTTATCCGTTGAAAATTCAAAGTTAAGTCGCATATGGCCGTACCACATTCAGTATGCCCACACCAAACTAAAACACCTGATACCTTATTTTTCTTACGAGTAGTGGTATGCCCGTACCCCCATTTGGTATGCCCGTACCACCTCAATCTTCCTGAAAAACTAAATTTCTTGTGAGCACCGGTACAGCCGGACAACCCTTTGGTATGCCCGTACGATCTCCAAGAACCTAAGGCCACTCATTCCTCATGCTTGGTACGCCCATATGGTGATCCGTACGCTCGTACCACAACCAACCTATAAGCCATAACTCAATCATAAAACACTTCTAAAACATCAACAACATCAAACTTCTTCTCTTCCTACCTATCATCCGATCACATACATTCACCTCTACTTCCCATGATAACATTCATACATCATATCACGATCATCAATCATACAAACATACATATACATGTACCGACATAACACACATCACAAGCATTCAACATGCATAGTCATATACATGTACGTATACATCCTATCATTCATCTAGCATGCCATATTCAATAGGGTCACACAACTAGGGTCGCTAATGTGGGTGTGACAAATGTCATAATGGTGACTCTTTAATTATGGGCAATTTAAAACATGATTTTTGCAGAAGATTGAGTAGAGTAAGTGGGTTCCATGGGGAGAAAAAAACAAAAAACCTTAAAGGAGTCTAATAGGCAAGAAAGTGCACACAACATGGAGAGATTAATGAGCCAAGAAGGTGTCAAATTGAAGATGGGTCAAGGTGTTACTTGCACTCAAGGATTTAAAAGAGGAGTTAAGGTGATGGTGAGGGCATCCAAATTCTGCATAGTATTCTTCTTTGTTATACTCATCTCTTTATTATTTCTTTTAAGCCATGAGTCACTAAGTATTTGCTTGTAGGAATTAAATCTTGAAATCCCTTGTTGGGGTAACTGATTGTACTTTATTGAAACTACCATGAATGTTTAAATCTAGAGATTTAGTGCTTGAAGGAATTCTTATGGTTTGTGATTGCAACGAGAGTTAGATCATAGGATGCTTAAACATACCAGTTGTGTTTCAATCTAAAGATACATGTTAGGAGATGAAATCTCATGCTTTATGATTGTAACGAGAGTTGAGTTATGGTTGCTTACATCTTCACTTACCTCCTGTATGATTGCTTAATTGTTTCTCTAATTGAGGGAAATAAATTGAGAGAGCGATTCCGGGATTTGCAAGAAATCTAGTTATTTCTGCCTCGAGAGAGGAGGATTAAAGCTTTAGGATATCTTGGGTGGTAATAAGCACATGAATGTTGTTTCAAATTGGTGATTCAAATTTCAATTCCTATGTTTCTTAAAGCCAAAAACTCCTAATCATCACTTCAAGAGGTTTATGAAGACCTAATAAGAATCAAAAGGGAGAATCGAAAAACCACTCAAGAATGAATTGCATAAGCAATTCTAGTGGAAATAGTAGAAGAACAAAGAACATTAATGGATGTGGTTAAGCTAGGTTTCTATGCTAACCAACAAAGCATAATGAGACCACGTATAGCAGCCAACAATTTTGAGATAAAACCAGCTCTACTGCAAATGTTGCAGGCCTTGGTATAGTTTTTTGGTTTAGCAAATGAAGATCCTAATGCTCATATCTTAAATTTTCTAGAGATTTATGATACTTTTAGGTACAATGGTGTTATGGAGGATGCAATCCGATTGTGTCTATTTCTATTTACATTAAGAGATAAGGTGAAAGTTTGGCTGAATTCATTGACCCTAGGATCCATTACTACTTAGGACTAGTTGGTGCAAGTCTTTCTAGCCAAGTACTTTCCTTTGGTAAAAACAACAAAGATTATCAAGGAAATTACCAATTTCCAGCAATTAGATAGCAAGTCTCTCTACAAAACATGGGAAAGATTCAAAGAGTTGCAAAGAAGGTGTCCTCATCACAATCTGCCTAAAGAATTGCTGCTCCAAACATTTTACAACAAAGTCAATGCAACCATATAAAGGACCATTGATGTAGCAGCTGGAGGGTCTTTTATGAAGAAGATGATTAACTTAGCTTATGAACTACTGAAGGAGATGGCAGCCACCAATGCACTATGGGCATTGGGTAGAACTAAATTGGTGATTAAGGAATAAAAAAGTGTATTATCATTATATGCTATTACCGCATTGCAGGCTGAAGTTGTAAATTTGATAAAAGAAATCAGCAATTTATCAAAAGTTTTAACTTTGTGTGAGTTGTACGGGCAATCAAGACATGCTATCAATGATTGCAATGTATATGAGAATGTGGAGCAAGATAATTTCATAGCAGATATGCCACAATCCATAGGAAGGCAAGGTAACAACCTACACTTATAATTCAAGATTGTGAAACCATCCAAAATTTTCATGGAGTAACAATGCAGGAAATGTTTCAAAGACATAACCATCAACCTTTTAAAACAACTTTGAGTCTAAGATGGAGAAGTTCATGGAAATATTAGGAACAAAACTAACAAGCTAGGAGGAATGGCAGAAGTGAATGGAAGCTAAATTTGATCAAATTACAAAGAACCATTCATCCTCCATCCATAACTTGGAAGTGCAAGTAGGGCAACTGGCTACAACAATAGCACAAAGAAATATTGTAGGACTTCCAAGCAATATGGAGCTAAACCCCAAAGAGCAAGTCAATGCTATACAGCTGAGAAGTGGAAAAGAGCTTGTGAACAAAGGAAGGAAACCTGTAGGTAGTAAGGAAGAAGTAGAATAGATTATCGTAGACACATGAGTTGCAAAGCTGAAACTTCAAGAATGCAAGTAGAAGCTGGAGGCAGTCTCTATCATGATCGTGACTAAGGTGCCAGACAAAAGAAGAAAGAAAATGAGTAAAGGCCAGGTAAGTATATGCCATCCATTCCTTTTCCATAAAGGCTTATGAAACCAAAGGTTGATGAGAAATTTGTTGCTTTTGTGGAAAACTAAAAAAACTAAGATTTAACTTATCATTTATTGAAATATTGGAGGACATGCCTAAGTATGCTAAATTTTTAAAGGAAATCTTAGCACATAAAAGAAAAATTGATGACACCTAACTGGTATCACTAACTAAAAATTGTAGCTCAATTATTTAAAGTATTATACCATCTAAGCTGCAAGATCCAAGAAGTTTTACCATTCCATGTAAGGTAGGGAATTTGGCATTTAACAAATGTTTTTGTGATTTAGGCGCAAGTATCAACTTGATGTCGTACTCTATTATGCAGTAGTTAGGTTTGAGAGACATCAAGGCAACTTCTATGGTAATTCAAGTTGCAGATCAATTAGTGAAGAAACCGTTTGGCATCATTAAGGATGTCCTAGTAAAGGAGGACAAGTTCATCATTCCGGTGACTTTGTGGTACTTGATTATAATGAAGATGTTAATTATCCTATGATTTTAGGAAGAAATTTCCTAAATATAGGGTGAGCTCTAGTGGATGTGCATGAAAGGAAGCTCATCTTAAGGATTGGTGAAGAATGAGTAGAATTTTGTATGAAGAAAGCAATGAAGCAACCGATAGAAGGTGAGTCATGTATGAAAATTGATGTGGTTGATGAATGTGTTTTAGTTGTAAGAGATGAGGAGTCAAAGGATGTGACAATAAATAAGGAACCGGAGGTAATAGGTGAGGAAGGTGTGGAACCACCTAAAATCGAACTGTTGGTAAGAAATTCTAACCCTACTCCTCCTTTAATTGAAAAACCACCTGTGTTGGAACTTAAGACATTACCAAAAATTTGAGGTATGCTTTCTTAGGTAATAATGAAACTTTTCCAATCATTATATCTAATAAGTTAACCCTAGAACATGAAGATAAGCTGCTCAAAATATTGCAAAAACACTTGAGCTTTAAGCTAGCAGTTATCCAATATCAAAGGTATTAGCTCAAACATGGTCATGCATAGGATACACTTGGAGAAGGAAGTAGGCCTATGTGTATGCAAATAATTAATGAACACAATTAACTATTAATAGATTATGTATATGCTATTAATTCATATGTTGTATAAATGTTATGATAGATGGTAATATGAACCAATGACGTGCCATATGTGTACAATTGCATAAATATATTATTCGATTTATAGTTAAATAGGTGACACATGCAAAGAATACAAATACTAGAAATAAATATTTTAATATAGAGATATTATATTTTATCAAAATATAATAAAGAGAAAGATGTGCATGTCCTTTATAGGGTGATTAATGGATTCTCGATGACGTTAGATTTATTAATCATTATAATGGCGTATGTTTCACCATATAGATACAACATTGACTTTTACTTAATGATTGCTTTAAAGTCTTCCAAAATCTTCAAATTGTTTTTAAAATGAGATTGTTTAAAACAAAAATGCCTTCTTTTTTTTAAAATAAATGCCAATTAAAAATCGACATTTTAGAAATTTTTGTCATTGAGAAAAGATTTTAAAATTTTAGTTTAAAAATACTTTTTAGAAAGTAATTTTTAAGAAAGTAATTTTGCCCAAAACAAACTTTAGACTTTAAAAGCCAATTGTTTAAAAATATAATTCAAAAGTTTTAATAAAATTTTAAATAAATGCAAAAATAGTCAAAAAAATGAATATATTTTTCAACTATTTTCTCTATTATGTTTCCTAAAATGGAAATCAATGTATGTAGGAAAATCAAGTTGTTCAAAAACTCATTGAAATTCATTTAGTAAGTTGCATTTAGTAAACAAAACCAATCTCAAGCTAGATAATACTTAATTAGTTTGAGCTCATGAATTAATTTATTAATAAGTTTGTAAATTAGCTCATTAATTTTTATAGAAATAATTTAATTTAGGCATATAATTTATATATTTATAATTGTATAAAGATATAAAATATTTTTTAATTTAGTCATCAATATAAAATTAAAAATTTTAATGAAATATTATATTTTTATTATCAATTTTTATTTTTAAATAAAATAATAAATTATTTATTTTATAATTTATATTTATTAGACTCATTTAAATTGATTTAAATTTATTACATATGAAAAAATTTGAAAAACTTGACTCAAACTTGATATAATTAAAAATGAGCTAGGCTTCAATAAGCTAAAGCAATATATTTTAACTATGAAATGATGAAACGATATCATTTATTTTGCATAATTTTATGAGGTTTTAACATCTAATTATTTATGATGAGCACCATTGTACGAGTTGGAACAGCCTAAATATCATTTATACAAGTAACTTATTAGAAAAAATGGTTAATATTGATGTGGTGATATGAAAATAAATGAAATTCATCGATTTCTTTTTGAATAATGTTTGGAAAAAAAATATAAATTCTCTTTTGAGGGAAAACTTCAAAAAACTGTGAATGCATGAAATTATAATAAAATTTTCTCTTAGAAAAAGTTAATCAAATATTTAATAATCAACTAGGAAATAAACCCAAAAAGCAAATCCGCAAAGATCTTGCACCCTAACAAAACTTATGCATAAGGATAAAGGCAACCTTGTGCTTCATTACACCATAAAAACAAAGACAAAAATTAATATGATTATTATAAATCCGTAAAAGATAAATTGGGAACTCCATTAAAGATCGGAAAACGAAAAGTGACACATTACCCTATTTTTAAAGTGGCAACCATAAGGAGGATGGCGGTGGCATTCTTTTGCGAAGCACACTCCTTCCAATTTTTTAGTATTATCTCTGTCTCCCAATTTCAGTTGTTTAGTCCACTGGTGCTGTCCAATTCAGCTATCCATTCTACAAGATTTAAAGTGTGCCCTTTTAGATTCTTTTTAGTGCTCATTAATATTTTCTAATCGTAATATTATATCCTCATTATTCATAATTTAATATAGAAAATTAACAATTTAATATCAATTATGAATAATATAATTATGAATACACTAGCTAAGAAATAATAAATATAATAACTTATTAGTATATGTTTTGATTGTTTAATTTAATTATATATAATTTATATTTTATATGTATGATATGGATATATATAAAATTGATTATTGTCTTTTAGTTTTCATTAATAATATTATATCAATTTAATTTATTATAATATATTTATAAAAAGTTAGTATTTTATTTCAAATAAAATTTATATACATGTATTGGATAATTTATCTCATAGTATTTGATCAATAATATTACATTTTAATTTAATATAATTACAATAAAACTTAGTATTTGATTTAATATAAAATGTATACATTTATTTACGTAGTTTTTATTTACATTTAAATGTAATTTGTTTTGTTTTTGTATTTTATTTATAAAAGAAAGATAATTTCATATATTTTTTATTTCATAACTTTACACTATTGGTATTATAATGATCTATTATGAAATGGAAATCCAATCCTAGTTAACTTTTTATTTACTTCCTAACTTTAGCCTACTAGTATAACAATGATGTATTATAATACAGAAATCTTATATAAGTAATTCATGACACCTAGTTTTATAGGTTTGGAGTTTAATGTTCATCACTCTCATTAATAGATACCTCAAATATTATGCAAGTAATTGTTCCCATAACTAAGAATAGTATACCATCATACATTTCTAATCATATAAATGAATACTTAGCTATGTAAGTGTTGATGTCATTTTTATTATGGATCAATCTTAAGATTATTAAGCATGTTTTTATATATGATTTAGCTATGTAAGTGTTGATGTCATTTCTAATCATATAAATGAATACTTACCATCATACATTTATGATTTTATGTATATGATTTACTATGTTTAGAATAATTTAAGCATGGTTTACATGGATGAACTTAAGGTAAGGGAATGATGTAAGAATTTATGGCAATGAAAAATTGATGCACATGCTAATTTGATAAGCTAATGAAATGCATACCGATGAGATATGGTGTATGGATATATCATATCAATTAAGTGATGTTTTAGTTAATTATTTAACAACTTTAGATCAAGCATGCTAGTCTAAAAGGGAATGGAATTGAATTAAGAATGTATTTAATTAAATTTAGGAAATATTGCAGGCTTGTGATAATATTATTAAATGTATAGATTAATAAGGTTATGATACTATTGTATGTTCATATATGTAAGTTATGTGTGTATAATGGATTAAGTACTTGAATTGAGAGGCTAGTTAGTAATTTAAGTCAATTAGGTTAACTATTGCTTGTAATTAGGATAAAATAAATTATAAAAAGTGAAAAAAAGGAGTATACTAATCACTAAGAAAGAAATTACATCGCTTTCAGGAAGGATTGTGGAATTAATGTTGGTGTAGGAATGGACATAGGATTATTAATTAAAAATCTTGAATTAAAAGAATATACCTTAATTAACCTAGAATGCTCCCTAAATCTTATTATCTAAATAGTTAGAGTGATAGAAGATAGAAAAGGAAAGGGATTAGTCCCTTTGAATAAAGTAACTAATTTTAAAAGAGGAAGGAATTATTGAGTGAATAAATTCCATTCTTCCTTTAAATTAAGTTAGGTTAAGGCCTTTCAATATGCATCAATGATCACTATGTATATGACAATTTATGAATTCAAACATCAAAAACAATGAGGGGGAATAATGCCTTGGAGTGTGTTTATTATTTTGGTGATTAGAGATTTATACTTTATGTTGATTTGTTGAAAACTTGCACCTTATATATTATGTAAAACTAAATTAAATGGTTAGTTATATGTGTGCATATTTATATATTTGAAAAGAAAAAGGTGTAGGGAGAAGAATTATATTTATATGCATGCAAAGTTTAAGGGAACTTATTCGAAACCATGCTTATGAAAACATATAAATATGTGTGGGTTGTTGATTGAACATATGAGAAAGGAGGGGGCTATTTTAATTAATAAATGAAGGGGCTTATAAAATTTCTAAGTGTTAATAGAAGTATACATACTAATGAAAAAGTGTAACTAAAAGGGGTTATTATCTAATGTGCTAAAGGCATTAGATTGGACATGAGAACGAACCTCTTTATGTAAGAATTCTTGAATTAGTTACCTTACTATGGAAGTAAACTATAGTGAAGTATAACATATGTTCATGCATTAAAGGTTAGACCACATTAATTCTTATGATTATAATTTGAACTTTTTAAATCATAATGAGGTAGTAATGTGAATATATTAATACTTTAACAAACAAATGCTCCTTACCTTTTAGATAAGAATTTTTACGATGTAGACTTATATATGTCATAAATAGATGCCAAAATGAGGGATAAAATTTTATTTAATTTACTTGATAAAGATTGGTGCCTTGACTTATATAAAGTAAATAATTATTAAGGGATTTGAGGTAAGTAAAGGCACTCTTAAGTTTAGTTATTGGACTAAAATAACCTTCACTAAAGAATTAATTAAGTTAATGTCTTTGCTTACCTAAGGGTGACATGAATTTCTTAAATTGAAAGAATTAAACGAGCATGAATTTAGTAGAAACGAGACCTAAAATTTGCATTAACCATTCACATTATTAAACCAAATAACACTGTTATGGCCATGGATAAGTGTAACTGAATTACGTAGCTCAAATTTTAATGAAAGTTAACTTAAAAAGAGGTTGGAGTAAATAGATTTTGATGCATGATGAAATTAGTTTATATTTCCTAAATAAGTGTATATGTAATGCATGATTTCATTAGTTAGAGGGTTACTCCTATTGTAACTAATACACAAGTGTATGAGAGATTAACTTAACTAAATGTAATTGAATGCAAACTAAACTTATTAAACCACATAAACACAAAAATATAAGTTGGTCATATATTTAAGAATGAATGCAAAGTATACATAAATCTAATGACTATTATGGTATATAGAGGTATTTTGACCAGTAAAAATATGGTATGATAATTGATTTCTTGAAATTTATAATAAGGGGTTGAAACTTATGGGTTAAGGCACCTAATGCAACGAAGTTTGATTTTCAAAATGTAATATATGTGTGAGCTATATTAATGGATAATTTTTTTTATTAGTAATACATTCATAAATTCTTATGGAAGTTAATGGGAAAATAATAGTTAAAAATTCAAAAATAAATTCATTTAGGAAAATTGAAAGCATGTTTTTCTAATACAATAACATGGTGGAAAGAGGAAGGTGCTTACATGCTTATGATAGTGATAAAATGAAATGCATTTGTTATATGTATAGAAGTAGACTAAATGTTTAAGTTTTAGTCTTTAAATTAAAAAATAAAGTTATACTAAATTAAGAAATTTATATTGGATATAGATTAAGGCCTAATTTCTACTTATAAGCCATATATGCATGTGCATATGATTGTTTAAACTAAGCAATTAACCAAAGACTTATTAACATGGAAGGGACCAAACATCCATGAGTATGTATGAATAATTACCATTCTAGTTAATTGTTAAATAAGTTTTGGATATATACTTTATTGAGAAATAAATATATATATTAGAAGTACAAAATGTCTTATAAGAGCAACTCATATACACATGACAAATTCTAATGAGACATGTTAAGAACATAAAGTTTGAAATAAGTATATATATATATATATATTAGCCTTAAGGCATGTGTAAAATATACATACACATATATGTTATGGTTTATAAAAATTATCCTGAATGAATGATATTTATTAGGCAACAATAAAAGGGAAATCTACCACTTATGTAGTAATAAAAGGCTAACTTCATGACTAAAAGGTTTATGCTTAGGATTTAGTCATCTATAATAGTACATATAGGGAATATTGAACCCTTTGGGTTAGTATCTCTTATGATATGAATTTATATTTGGTTTAGATTATTTGATGGTTATAATCTATGATCATATATGAGCTATTTTGATTGAGATTAATATGATATTGTTATTATCATACATCACTTTACCAATATTCGATTGTTTGTGCATTAAAATATTGTAGCATGACATATGAAAGTATAAGGTAGGATCATCTAATGGGTTCAATTATGGTTAATGAGATTTGCAAAGTAGGTTGATTGATCCTTTCTTAATGGTAGGTTTGAACAATATTCCTACCTAACTATGCATGGTATGATGATACATTTTATTATGAAGCTAGTATGAGCAAGTCGCCTACAATGATGGTTGCATAAATGAAAACATCCACTAAGAATATGTCATATTGCTAAAAGTGTATTTTGAGGATCATACAAGGCTTGGAGTATCCTAACTACTTTGGTACCTTATTGATCTGGACGACCCTCTATACTACTTTAACCTATGTTTATCAAATGATGAACGTTGAGAAAACAACTTAGTGGTATGTAATAATAATTACAATACACGTAAAATTCCAATATATTTTATAAATAATAATAATAATAATTAATTAATTAAAATAACTAATGAAGAATCATGACATAAATTCATAACAAGTACTACAATTGATTAACTACATAATCGATAAAGAAATATCATTATAACAATTCTATGTAATTAACTCTTTATGCTATATGTTATTTTTGCAGATCAATCATAATTCCATTTTGTACCTTAATAAAATTTCAGTGATATGTTTTATGATAATGAATGCAAATATGAATTGGATTTCCCTTTTTGTTACACTTCACTGTACTTATATACATACATGTATTCATATGACTCATAGAGGAGGGACCTGAACTCAACTTACCTCATGGTTAGTAATTTGCCACATGACTCACTGAGGAGGGATCCAAACTCAACCTACCTAAAAAACAATCATATCATTATATTGTGCAGAGTTAGTAGGGAACCAAACTCAACCTACCATCCAGGAGGGAATCAAACTCAACTTGCCTTATAATTCTCATCAATTAATAATTTATATAAATACATTAGTGCCTCCCTTATCTCACCCATTTAACTATATACTTATATGTATGTATTTATTTATGTAAATAGTTGTGCCTCCTTTATTCTTTTAAAATGTCATGTTAATGATATGAATGCATGGGTTTTTCGTGTTTGTGTTTGTGTAATGATAGTACAACTATAAATCAATAATATTCCAAGATATTGTTAGTGTATGCTCTAGAGTATCATGTGTATTTGTACCATACGTTTTCATTAATAAAGGCATTATTCATTATATAGTACAATGTTTTACATGAACTTGTTTTACTTGGAGTACTAAACTATATATTGAAGTCCATGATATTGGAATAGTGCAGAAGAATCCATAAAGAGTTTATGGAATGAGATTCTTATTGTATGCAAATGTTCAATATCTAAATATCCCTAATCATAGTTGTTGACCCTGACTTTTCACCCTCGTATAATTTCAGATCTTTATTGATTCGGTTAGGATTTAATCCCCGGTATCGATCCCTATTATGCGTATAGGCCTTTGTGTCTTCCTCTGTGTGTTCTGGTGCGCAGAACATTTCAGGACTGATGGGGCCCACCATGGCGCCTGGCGGGACCCGCCATCTATTCTAAGTGTTCTGTGCATACAGAACACCATCCCCTGCCGTATACAAGGGCAAAACACTTGAAATGCGAAGTATTGCATTTTTGGCCCTGGATACTATTCATCATGAATAGTACATAGGTAGGGCCCGTTAAACAGAAGCGAGGCCTGCAGTCCCCAATAACCTATTCTGTGTATTCTGTACTTACAGAATACATTTCCCAATTGCCTTACGCGAGGCACAGCGCTTGGCATCGCAAATGCCGTCTGCTGGGCCCACTACGCTGTGGGACCCACCTAGTAATAGCGGGGCCCACTGCCCCTATTACCTATTATGTGTATTCTGTACTTACAGAATACAATTCCATGTTGCCTTACGCAAGGCACAATGCTTGGCATCGTAAATGCCATCTTTCGGGCCCACTATGCGGTGGGGCCCACTTAGCAATAACAGGAGCCCGCTGCTCTTATTTCCTATTCTGTATATTCTGTACTTACATAATACACTTCACACCTGCCTACGCGTGGTAGGATA
>CANYBF012467724.1:0-27786 GCA_948192965.1 Dalechampia spathulata | reverse complement strand
ATCGTTCCATTTAAGCACGTTTTCCAAAACTCACCGTTTTTGACCTGCAAAATACGAAATGTACACAAGTCAACTGTTCTAATAAATAAATAGTGCTAAAATAGGTGCTTTATGGGCATAAAACATGACACTTTTACGCTCGATCAACAAGAAACACAAATCCATCCAAATGGGTTCAAGTATTAATCCCTATGAGATTTTAATAAAATATTATAAAATAAAACAAAACAACTGTAAATCTTGAATCTCTCCCTCATTTTTCTCCAAATATTCATTCTGATGGAAAAGATGAAAAGTAAATGCTCATAAATATGTAATTTTTGTTTATTTAATTAATACTTTTTTCACATTACAAGGATATGACAAAAAAAAATTTTAAAAATTTATTTTTTAATTATAATTCTTTTAAGTGCAAGTGTTAGTAATAAAATCAATCTTTTATATAAATTTTTAATGCATAAATTATCATCATCTCATAAAAAAAAATGTGTAAACTCATTTTTACTTATATTACATGAAAAAGATATATATTTATTGAATTAATGTCTTTTAACATAAAGTTTCAAATTTAATCATCCTCCAAAGTCCGTTCCAAAATATACAATTCAATTTACATATTTAAGTATTTTTTATATATCAAATATTATTAAATTAAGTCATTTTCTAATAATTTATTGTATTTAAGATAATTATGATTTCACATGAAGCGAGTTTTTCATTATCCGTTTAGATACTAATTTCATAAAATTAATTTAAATTTATTATTATTAACAAGTTTATGAACTTGTTAATTTATATATATATAATTTATAAATTTAAATCATATAAAAATATAGAATATTTGTTAATTTAATTATTATTAATTTTCATTTTTTAAATAAAAAATAAAAAATAATTTATTTTATAATTTAGTGTAGAGTTTGATTTAATTATAATGAAATAAGTCTAAAAATAAAGAATTAAAAGCATAATGATAGGAGGAAGGATGTTTTTGACCATTGACTCTTATTAGATCCTTCATTGAAGTAATTTGTAGATAAATATAAATTGTTTGTATTTTATTTGAAAAAGAAGATGGTTGAGTCATTCATAGGAGTAATTAATCTGGTAATCTTATTGGACCGTTTTGACTTCTCTGACGTTTATTTTCTAAATAAAAATATTTATTTTATGTTAATTATTGCTTCCATCTGTATAATTACTGATTATTTTTGGGTATAAAATTAAGAGAAATATATTTTTAATTATTTTATTCATTTTAAAAAAGTAAAACAAGGATATAAAAAAAAAGTATAAATTGAAGTTCTCCATGCAAATACAGCTAGCAGCGGCCCTTTTGTAATTATGTGGGAAAAGGAAAAGGTATGGATTGTTACCAAATTCATATTTAACAGAATAAAATAATTATTAAATCTCCAAGTACGGACAACGCCATCACACAGCCACCACGTAACTCTTCTCCTTCCTACACGTGTCCCTCCTTTTCAACGTCTTCCGCCACCAGCCTGTCCCCTTCCCTCTCCAGCTCCTCCCCACGTGTCCGACCTCCACTTCTTTCTTTCCTTTTTCTTTATGACGTTTGCATTTTCAGAAAAATTACACTTTCCTCTATTAATTCAAAAATTAAATTCAATATTAATATAATTATAAGAAAATTCTCTCTTTTTTTTTGGAAAGAATTTAAGGAAAAAAGTGACTACAGTTAATTCCGGTTTCGCCCATGTTTGTCACGTGGCGGTAACGTTATTCCTGCTGTCAACTTCATGCAGTGGATAGAGTACAACTGCATGCCAGGATAATTTTACACGTGGAACGTTATATATGGGGGACGTGGCCCCCACACACCGTACTATCCTATCTGTCTATCTGTCCACGTTGTCCAATGATATTGGCCTACGTGCCTTTTAAAAATCTACTACTTCATTGATTGAGTGTTCGGGGCCACTCTACCTATGTTTATTGGGCATAGGGTCATTTCTTTTCCTTCCACGACTTTTTCATTTTTCATTATTATCACCAATGAACTCCACATTGTATATGACTAAAACAAACATTTACACATGTCATGCAATATATATGACTCGACAAACAATAACATAATATTTAAAATATTAACTTCAAAAATTCAATTGAATATTTCATCATTTTTTCTGCGGAGAGGGTAATGTTCGCTCACGCAATGATTTCCAGCATATTCAAATTTACTGGTTTTTACTCTTTCAAAAAAAAAAAAACTTGCGACATCATTTTATTTATTTTCTTTAAATAGCCGAAACGTGGCAGAGAAAACGGGTCGGGTCCATGACTTGAATGAGGAGGTATACATGTGGAACCAGAAGAGTTTTTTCTTCATTCTATTGAGTGTCAACGATTGGGACCCGGGTGGACCCCGCACATCAACGTCATGGCCAGACACGTAATACGTTTTGATTGGGCCACAGGACCCTTCATTGTTTTTCTTGGGAAAATGCTTCTTTTGCTTGGATGGCGACACGTGTTGCCAACGGTGGTATAAAAACATAGTAAACGGATTCAACTTCGAAATGTTTTCCTAGAAAATTAATACCAATTATATACTGAATAAATTTAAATAAATTTTATAAAATCAAATTCATTTTAATTGTTAATTTACGATCTAGGAAATAACAGAAAAAAGAAAAAGGGAAATAAATTAATTAAAGAGAAGGAAACAGTGGTACGTCACGCTACACAAAATAGTACCTCAAAAAGCTGCCCGGGGACAATGACGGGCAGATAAGCTGCCCACGGGAAATACTCAAAAAGAAGAAGGAAACCTTAAGGCAATCGGTGCTGTTAGTTGCAGAAGAGAGGAATCGTCTCTCTTTCTTTCTCCGCTTCCATTTCCATTTCTTCTACAAGCAAATGAAATTGCCCAGTAAAGCTGAAAACCAAGATCTGCACACAGGAAAAAGTGAAGTTACTTTGATTTTATTCCCATGGCTGCTTTCCTTTCTCCCTAAATATACCAAACTACGTGTCGTTTTTTATTGCCTTCCATTCTTGGGTGTCAAGTCTGCATGTATATAGATTGGTGTACCAGGATATAAAGTTTTCTTCTTTGTTGTTGTTGATGGCTGAGATATGCTGTGGAGTTGGAAGTGATAGTGAAGCTTCGAAACCGTGTGAAAGAGGGACTTCTCGAGCTGCCAGACGGCGGAGAATGGAGATTAGAAGGTATAAATTTGTTAACGGAGTAGCGCCCGACAAGGAGGAAGCTGATAATAATAATAATAATGGGACAGATAATGATAACAGTAAACGTAGAAAAATTGAAGTTGCTACTTCACTGCCCTCCACTGTGGAAAATGGAGAGAAGAAAATTGTGGTTAAACTTGAAAACTGCAAATCAGAGGGCAGTTTAATTTCGAGAAGAGCTTTGAGTTTAATTCTGGCTTCATCCATGGCGATAGATCCAGACCCGAATCCGAAATACGGAGTGGCTTCAGTGTGTGGAAGAAGGAGGGACATGGAAGATGCAGTGGCTATTTATCCATCTTTCTCCGGGAAAAAAGAAAAATTTGACACCCAATTACACTATTTCGGCGTTTACGACGGTCATGGTTGTTCTCATGTATGGAAGAACAAAACCAATTAATTTTCCTTGATTTCTCCCAAGTTTTGAAAAAGAAAGAAAGTTCCGATCAATCTTTTTCGTGTCATATTATTCTTGCAGGTGGCAATGAAATGTAGAGAAAGGCTGCATGAGCTTGTGAGAGAAGAAGTAGCGAGTGGGGAGTGGAAAAGCGCCATGGAGAGAAGCTTTCGCAGAATGGACAAGGAAGTTATAGCATGGAACGAAGGGGTGGTCGGTGCTAATAATAATAGTAAATGCCGGTGTGAAATGCAAACACCAGAATGCGATGCCGTTGGATCTACGGCGGTTGTCGCCATCATCACTCCTGACAAGATTATCGTCGCCAATTGCGGTGATTCAAGAGCTGTCTTGAGTCGTAATGGCAAGCCCATTCCTCTTTCAAACGATCACAAGGTGTCTTCTTCACTCCTTGTTTTTGCTCTTACACTGACCCTTGTCGATCTAAATGTGTTTTTAACTCCAGTCATGTCTTGTCTGTGACAGCCGGACCGCCCGGATGAGTTGAACAGGATTCAGGCAGCCGGTGGCCGTGTTATTTACTGGGACGGTCCAAGAGTTCTTGGGGTTCTTGCCATGTCAAGGGCAATAGGTTCGTACTGAACATAAATTAACGAAAGAAAGCTCATTTTCAGCTCTATCTATTGAGTACCCAATTCAAAGTACGATTTTTTAATTTAAAAATATATATTTTTTGAATAAAATAGGAGATAATTATCTGAAACCATATGTGAGTTGCGAACCAGAGGTGACAATAACAGAAAGAACACCGGACGATGACTGTCTGATACTGGCAAGTGACGGGTTATGGGATGTGGTGTCCAACGACACCGCATGTGGGGTGGCGCGTATGTGTTTGAGAGGAAAAGCACAACCGCAGCTTCCTTCGCCGGTGAATGAGACGGTGGCGATTGGTGGAGGGGCGACCAGCAGTGACGGAGGAGAGTTGTCGGACAAAGCATGCTCGGATGCGTCCATGTTGCTGACGAAACTGGCTTTGGCGAGGCAGAGTACTGACAACGTGAGTGTGGTCGTGGTGGATCTGAGGAAGGACACGTAGCCACTCCCTTATGCCCTTTCAATATTTTTTTCGTTTTGTTTTTTGGGCATGAGTTAAGGTTTTTTTCTTTTCGAAGAGAGAAGAAAAACGAGGGGTTTTTAGGAAAATTTTTAGGGAGAGGAATGAAAATTGTAAGAAGTTTGGAGGGTGAATTGAAAAACTTTTGGGTAATACAAGGAAAAATGATCAAATAGTAACTGAAGTTGTAATTGCTGTTTTTCATTTCTAATGAAATCAACCAAAATTTGTGGTGAAAATGCATAATATTTATGCGTAATACTGACGAGTTCTTAATTTTTATGTATTGAAAGTTAAGCATTTAAATATAAAATTTGAGTTGTATTTAATTGGTGTTTAGTAATTTGAGTTTATATATATATATATATATATGTATATAAGTTTTGAAATATAAATGAGAGGATTGTGAAATGAAAAAAGAAAGATGATTTGTTATTAAATGATGATTAACGTAGCTAATCCAAAACAGCCAAATGATGAATTTAGGACGAAATGCAAATATATAATTTTAATTTAAAGGAAATAAAAATAATAAAAAAAAAAAGGTAAGGGAGTAATGATGACATATGAGAGCAAGAGGGGAGATACGTTCTCCAACCAAAAAATCTCAGTGGGCCCACCTTGGATTTGCAAGATGAAATGAAATGAAATACAGAGTTTTATATATTTGACTTGTTAAAAACAACTGTCGTGTTTTGAATCATAATAAAGCATTAGGAGTAACAGTTGGAGGGTACTTGCAAGCATTGCATTCGGCTTTAAACTGTCTTCTGAACAACAATGATAAGGGGGGCCGATATGTTCTTTTTCTCAAGAGATTTCAAAAGTCTAAGACTGCTTTGGCCGGATGGTATCAAATTCTCTTCTCTTAAAAGTTATAAAATAGGAGGATTAGTTCTAAATATTGAATTAATTAAGGGGTTTAGGATGCTAAACAAAAGATATTTTAGTATGAAGGAACCGTGGAAAGACGTACAAATGGAGGAGCTGCTGATACGTGGAATTCTGACAAATTCTTTTCCGTGCCATACATAAACTTGGAGCTAGTGTGTTCCAGGGGACCACCATTCCTCGAAAAAATTGGCATCGCACCTGCCCCTGTCAATTTTTTAACTATATATACACACATTCCAGGCAGATTAATGGAAATGCATTACTCATACATCACTTTTACAGGAAGGTGCATCACAGGTCAATTTCTGATATTAAGTCACTTTCTTGAGTTTTCCTGGCAAAAGTAGGGAAATTGAGATTATAACTACAAGCCATAGGTGAACAGGATTCGAATCCTGATAGCAACAAACAACAGCTGGGTTTAGTCTGAAATCCATCATACTTCGTTTATCAAAATGAAGTTTATACAAAATGATAGACATCGGCATAAAAGACGATAAAAGAAATTCGGATGTCTACTACCTCTCAACCGAAAAAAGAAAAAAAAAAAAAAGTATATTAACACTCCACTTGACTTCTCAATTAGCTGGGTCTGTCTTAGAACTCATTATTAGAGAGGAAAAAGAAAAGATGAAAAATAGAAAAGAAAAGCATTTGCAGAACAGTCTGATAAACTAGTCTCCAGCATAGTAAGGGGAAAAGGACACGATGCATAATATGCGAAAAATAAAAAATAAAAAAAGCTTACAACGGGGCAGCAACTTCATTCATGCACGGAACAGGACATAGAATTCCCAGAGAAGCTTTCTACCGATCCACACTATCACACGCTGTAACATGAACATCTACTAAAGATAATAGCGCAGTTGCAGAAAAGGAAATAGGCGGCCACAGAACTTTTCAAAGGTGCTGTTATATCAGGAATCCATTTTCAGATGTCATGATAACACGAAAGAATCTTCTCTAACATTACATTTGTTTCTTGTCATCTTCAACTCCAGTACCCTTCAATGCCTTTAACTTTCTGTAACCTACATCAGTGCCGAATATCCTGATATCCAAACAGAAAGTTATCAGTTGATGGTCAACATGAAGTATCATTTCTTACAAACTAGTGACATGCAAAAATAGCTGGATTCTATGTCTCCGAGGAACAAAGAAATGCAGCAGAAGCATGTCTTGGTTTATCAAATATCAAAGTGGTTCATACTTTTTTTGACTAATAAGGAAAAAAAATTGCAATCAGAATCAAGAATCACGTTGGATCCCAACAGATGATTTCAATGTGAGACGGCTATACTGTCTTTAAACATTCCTCGTCTATTATAAACTCTTCCTTCATGCCATTTTCATGCTCCAATAAGAGGCCAAAGCATGAAGGTCAACACCAATAAAAAAACATGACAATTTGCTGCGAACATTAAGAAAATCACAAGCTGTCTGGCACGCTCTTCCTACAGGCCTGTAAGATCATTGAAGTATCAAGAAAAGATTGACTACGGGACCTTAATCACAGCACCTATAGAAATTTCACTTTAGCCAGTTGCACATATATTCATTTACCCCATATAAAATTGCTTATTTACAATGTTAGCACTAACTTACCCCAATTAAATAAGTCCATTCCAAGTGCCATACGAAACTTCTTTTGTGTTTCTTTTACTTCTGTCTGAACTTCTCAAGTTCTCATTATATTACTTGACAAAGAATATTTTACTCAACTCACAAGAAAATATCACAACACCAAATCAAAATGGCGAAAGTCCCTAAAATTACAGCATTGAAAAAACCATAACAGGAGCTAAGGACGTTTATTGAATCTTTTGAATAAGACCAGCAACGAATCAACTCTTTGGAGCCGGTCAAAAAGGCTCATAAAATGAACATGTTGGAATTGGTTTATACAGCCAGCATTCTTTCCTTTAAACTGGTTTCCAAATTATAAGATGAAATGAACAACAATTTTCTTTTATCAACAAGGACCCAAGCAAATCAGGCAAGGTTACTCCATAGCCAGTAAAACTGCAGGATATTTTACAAGATTGCTGAGGCAAGTATATAAACCCCAAAATTCCCACTAGAGAAATGTCACACACACAAACAAAATTCAAATCTGCCATTAACTGTCTTCTAGCTTGGTTACATCTTTTTAACCAGACATCCAACAAGATATAGCTGCTCTCTATGATCATACAACTTGTAAAATAATAATCTCTACAATTTAACCATATAACAGAAATAAAGAGGAAAAAGTGAAAGAACTCACCAATCCATATAGACAAAAGTGGATGAATAGTTTCCAGATTTAGTATATAACAGGCGATGGTGATAGTCATGAAAATCAGCACTGGAAAATTTGAAAATAGATGTCATCAACAAAAATAGAAACGAGCATGAAGCATCTGGCTTGCTTTGGAAAGAATCATACCAGTAAGAAAAATGAAAGGAGAGAAACACTTACCCCCCATACAAAGGAATAAAATTGGAAAGGCTCCAAGGAAAGTGATAACCACAATGAGCTTCAACCGTCTCCAGAACCCTTAGCACCATCCATAACCATAAAGTGATCAGATGAGGACCAGTGATGGCTGGACCAATAATAGTAGCAAAACCAAGAAACAGTATCTCAGCAGGGTGAGCATATTCAGATGTCAGTCCAAATGGAGTGGCATATCTGTGCAATTGATATAGAGACCAGTAAGTGCATCAGAAAGCACCTAGTAGAGAACATAAACCAAAATCCTAAGAGCAGATAGAACTGTAAATATTTTCGCTTACTCATGATGGACACTGTGCACGTGCTTGTAAAGCCACTTTGTGTGCAAAATCCGATGCCCCCAATAGAACACAAAATCTTCCAGGATGAAGTAGAATATGATCTGTGTTAGAACAACTTTCCTAAAACGAGAAAAAGAATGATCAATTATAAGCAAGCAATGAAAATAGTTGAAGCAGTCAACAATACACAACTTGTTCACAACAGAGAAGCCAGTATTACTGTGATTTTGTGAGTACCACTTGACACATAAAATGTGCAACTGAAGGAACAAAAAAGGCAAAAAAAGATTTAGTATATAAAGAACCTGAAAATACCAGGACGGCAGTGGAAGACTACTACGCATTCCCATATATTTGAAGACTGGATACGAAAACATCATAACTGGTAGATTAACACCAAAATGGTATAAAAGTAGTCGAGTAATACATTTCTCCTGAGCTGCAGGACTGTTGTTCTTGGGCTGCGATGAACAAGCATCCAGTAATGACAGCAGAAAATTAGAGTAGACATATGAAATTCCGCAAATATGATAGCTCATGCCTATGAAGATAAATGTCAAGCAAGCAAGAACAGAGGCTCCACACAGCCAGTAATGAACTTTTACAGATAAGACGGAATCCAATCTTGGCAGGAAGCTGCAAAGTTTTGTCGGATTTGAATTTCCTTTTTCCTTTTTTCCAAAATGATAGCTTTGAGAAACTACTTAGTTAGCAGAACATACAAATGGCAAAACGGCAAACCTGAATCTTGTACTTGCTGAGCCATCCTGCCCTTTCAAGATAGATGAAGGGAAGCCCAGATAAGAAGAAGACGCTTTCATGCAAGAAAAAGCTTCCTAAGCAAGCCAACTGAAAATCGCTGAAATGCGTAATCAAATACTGCAACCAATACCAAAAAAAAAAAAAAAACGTATTTCTTATTATCAATAGGGAATAATAAAATCTTAATACAAACTGGTTTGACAAGCAACCCATCAGTTTGAACTGGACTCGGTAAAACTAACAACGTCATTCGGTCAATGGTTCACAATTATTACGTAGCATAAAAGCATGAATACACGAACATTTACCCAGTGGAGCTCACTTATAAAAGAATCAAACATTCGAGAACGAATCTCACACGCAAAAAACTCATAAAATAACAATTAAAATCCCTAATTAGTTTATTATTTACTCTAGATTGACAAATAAAAGGAGAGATCTCAAAGATAAATGAAAGCAATCAGTTGAACAAAAATTGAATAGTAATTTAACTCTACTAAAATGAAGTATGCCTTAATCCCAAAATAAACGGGACTGCAATAAGAAAACCTAAAATAAAGAAAAAAGGAAAAGAATATCAGCAGAAAACAAAAGATCTACTTCACATTCTACTCTAATACTAGTAATTAATTACATTTGGCGAAGAGGAATATAAAAGAAAAAGGAGAGAAAATAAAAGACAGATCCATGAAAACAAATGAGAAAGAAAGGCATTGAATATGAAATACCAGCCAGCCGGATTCAACGAGGGAAGCCATGGAAGGGAAGGGAGCGACGGAGAAAATAAGGGCAGAGAGTGAAGGGTGCTTTTTTTTTTTTTTTTTTCAGAGAAGAAAGCAGAAGCAGAAAGCAGCAGAGCACAACCACCACGAGATGAATAAGACAGTCTGTCACCACGAGGGGAATCTCAATTTCGAGAATTTCTTCCATGTTCATAGACTCATATTAATCAGATATATTAATTTTTATTAAATATTAAATATTTATTAATTTTATATCAATTATATTTAATTATTATTTAATAATTAATATACAAGAATTTCTCCTCAATTCCCCTTCTCTCTGTTTATAGCTTTATTCAATACAAATTTATTTAACTTAATTCATCCAAGTTGAATTTAAGAGTTGGTTAGCTTCATAATAAAAACTATCTTATAAATATTCAATATTTAAGTATTTAATTAAAAAATTTATAAAGTGTTTGATAAAAATTAGTTTATAAATAAATTTATTATTAGAATGATCAAAAACAATATCTAATTATTTTTTATTTTATTTTATAATAAATATAGAATATAAAAATTTCATTTATTATTTTATTTTAAAAATAAAAAAATTATTGTAAAAGTATAATAATTTATAAATATTTATGATTTATTTTAAATATAAATATTTTAAATAATTTATAAATAATTTAGAATTTTCAGGATGACTTTTACGATCATATCATATGCATGCTATTATAGAAACTCATATGCCTGAATTTTATAATTCATTTAGTATATACAGATATTTTAAATATTAATCTATATTTTAACTCATTAACGTACACATTAAAAATTGATATTAACTCAAAAATTGTATTCTACATGTATCTTTATGAGCATTCATACTATAAAATATTTCAAAATATCAAAATAATAATTGTATGTTATATTTTGATATCAATCTCGTTGATTAAATATTATATTATGATTTTGATAAATAATAAAAATTAATAAATTTCAGAATGAATTTTATGAGTTATTTTTGTTTATTTTTTTAACATATTATATATTAGAATTATGGAGATCATTTCCTTAATAGACTGAGATTAATACATGGGAAACTAAATTAGGAATTCTGACTTCTTAAATGGAAAGTATTATACAAATTTTATTATTCAATAAGGGAAATTCTTTTTTAAAAAAAATTATCCTATTTTTAATATATTTTTCAAGCTATTTTTGTTGTTATAAATGATTGATGATTTACATGCCTAAAAGAGTTGTTGAATAAGAAGATTAATAAGGCAAGAAGATTTCCTATTTTAGAATTAGAAGATAAAGTATTCTTTTGGAAAATTTTAGTTTATTCATTAAAAAATATATTATGAAGCTTTAAATTGATTTTCTTGAAATAATTTAGTAAATAATATATTTTAAAAAGTTTTTCAAGTATAAATATAGAACTATTTAAACATATAATACATGCACTTAATTGGTTTAATTGATTGTTTTTTATAAGTAAACTTCATTTAAATATTGTTTACATTGAAATTCTTTCATATTTAGAAGAAAATAATACATAATATTAAAATAATATCGATTATTTCTTGAAAGTAAATAATTAAAATTTAATTATATTATATTTGTTTATAAAATAAATAAATTTTAAATTGAATAATTAAAATTATTTTAGCACAATTAGTCTAATTCAAAATAATTCTCCAATAAGGTTCCTAAATGATAGTCACATAAGTCATTTATATTGAATAATTTTGATTTTGAATAAGATAAAATTATTATAAAAAATATAATTACATTTTTAATGATTGAAGTGAAAATCCATCCAAATTGAACTTTCAGTCCAGTTTAAGAAAGCAAAACAATAAATAAATAAAATATAAAACCCATAAGAAATATGAGATAAATTATCTTTTAATAAGTTCTAGTATTTAATTCACACATATATACTATTTTCAAAATGTGGTGGATGGGTAGTAGCATTAGGTGAGGCTATAATCAAATCGAGCTCCAGCAGTTAATGAGTTACTTGAACCTTATTCGTTGTTCTATTTCTACGACTGCAAATCGAAACATTTTATTAGGAGATAAAACCTTATTCAGTCTGCAAAGAAACGATATCCCGCTGTGCTCATCTTCCCTTGTTGAAGAATGTGGACAGTATCAAACTACATGTCGTTTTTTAAGTGGAGATCTTCTGTTGCTTCAGAATTTGGTACAGAGAATGAGCAGATGATAGGAAATCTGTGTTCAGGATTTGTTCATATGATTGGACTGAAGATGAAGGATAATTCTACGATTTCACTATAGTTTTCTTTCCAGGAATGAAATTCCAGGTTCAGCTATCGCACATGAATACACACAAATTTCTTGATGGTCCATAGCCAATCAATATTATCAAACTCCTGTAAGTTCTTGGCTTCCTGGAGTGAGAATCCAGGATCTGGAATAAGAACAAAACATGAACAAAAACCACCCAGAAGAAGATAAAATCGGTACATAATTCAGTTCAGGAAAAAAGAGCAACTGACAAGCAGAAACAAGAAACAGAAAACCCAGAAAAAAGAAAAGAACTTTCTGCAGAATCAGCCGTCAGCTGCTCAACCACCACCTTCTACGGCAGACATGGGTACCGCAGTTGCTGCAACAACAGCTGCAGAACCATCACTGGTGGCAGTGTTGGAAGCACCTTGATGATGGCTACTGCCCTCTTCTGCACGATCATCATCACCATTAGCAGCTCTTCTTTTATGACTCTTCTTCTTACGATGAGCTTTGCCATGAGAAGATGATTTCTCCAATTCTTCTTCTTCTTCTCCTCCTCCTCCTCCAATGTTCTTGCTTTGTTTCTGCTTAAAGGCTGGCACGCACCCACAAATACTTCCAAACCCCATTCTTACTACAAACAAACTACACTCAGAATCAGATATGCTTCCCTCTAATATATATATATTTCTTCTTTTTTTTGAACTAATCTAATACACATATTTCCTTTACATAAGATTTCTACATTTCCTAATTATTAGCATGATTGCTTAGTTAACAAGCATCTTTGATCTTACATAAATCAAGGAATTATTGTTAAAAGTATGATTCCTATCAGTGACTTTATCCTATATATGTTTTTTCTTGCTTGTTTTAATGGTCCAATGTGTTTCATGAGTAGTGGGCTCATCAAAAAAGTTAATCGACTTGAAGCATCATCATACATAAATTCATGTATATTTGATTTAAGAATTTTAATAAAAGCACCGAATCATTTCTGGTGAGTTAAATTATTTCATGATATGGAAAAAACCTTAAAATAAAGTGAGGAAGTGAGATTAAAGATTCCTTAAAAAGTATGAAAATGAATGAAGAAACATGGACGAGACAGAGATGCCAAAAACTAAAGAGGCCATGTGCTCTCACACTTTTATATCAATATCAGTATCAATCAATGGACAGGCTGTTTCTGAATCATATCAAATGAATCTCTGGCGGATGTTAGGCTACCCAATTTGATAAATGGTTTTATTTTCCATTAATGATTTATTTATGACAATTTATATTGAACTCTAATACCAAATTGGATTCTTCAATGATATTGTAACATAACATTCAGTTTAAATGATTAAGATAAAGATGATAAACCACCAGGGTGTCATCTGGTTTGAATTCAAAATAATTGTTTTTAATGGTTAATAAAACTTGCAGAACTGTTCTCCATGATAACTAGATAATCAAAATCAAACCCAGATAGTTGATTTCAAAAAAAACTCCAAAGAAGATTTAACAGACAGAAAAGGAATGAAATCCACTCGATATGAAGGCAAAGTCAACTACTAACATCAGTAGCTTTTTCCTTTTTCGGTTTTTTTGAATAGGCCCAACATCAGAAGTTTGAGCTTCAACGTGATCTGACAAACCAACGGATGCACTTCTTAAAGCCCTGAATCAAAGTTCAATGACCTTGAAACTATACAAGGAGATATTACAGAATGATGCACGGCAAGCAGGATACTTTGATTCCAATCAAGCAGTTGCTGGATCATTTATCACGCCCAAGAAATCATCCTTTATGGTTCCAATGCAAAACTGCCACAGAAGAAGAAAAATGTCCGAGGCCTTAGGTTTGCGAAGCTAGTAGGAATTATATAACTTAATCAAGAAAATATTGTAACAATGGTTAATAGATTCTTCAACTTCTAAATCTCCCAACTTTGCATCCTTCCAGAAGAACCAAGTCCGTCAGACATTATATCAAAATAACCGAAATGAAACTTCATCAGACCACATTTATCCACAACGATACCATAATCAGACGAAGTTCAGCTAGTAAAATGGCAATACCGAAACATAGGTTGTGACAAAGAAAACAGGTCAAGATTATGAGACGGAAAACAAATGTGAAGTTTCAACAACATATAGGTGGAGTAGTGAGTTCTCAATAGCTTCTTTTGCATATGTAACACCCTAGATCCTAAAATTTACACCAATCTGCTTGCGTACTTGATTGTTCGCAAACTTCCAGAAACACACTACTTGGACCATAAAAAGTCACAGAATTATTGATTTGAGAAATGGACACCATTAAAAAAAGTGCATAATCCCACAGTTCTATTTCACAAGAAGGAATCGTGAGTAAACTTGGGGGTAAACAGAGATATTAGCTGAAGATCAAGAAATAAACATGAGATGTTATGCACATACAATTTCTGTGGCATCAACTCTAGTACCAATTATCTTCAGCCGTACTTCACTGTCCTTCTGAATTTTAACCTGAAAATGCACAAAATATTAATGATATGTATACATTTTTCAAGCCAAAAACAAGGCTCTTGCCCTAAGTCAAATTAAACAATAACAAAAAGAATACCGATCCATCCGAAGTTGTATAATTTGGCATATCTCCAGATTGGAATTCCATGTCATCTGGTATCAACTGTCACAAAGAATCAGAACAGTTATGCATGAGATTACGTGTAGATATCATTAGCACATATGTGCTATAATGAAGAAGAGACCGGAGAAAACTAATGGCTGCAAAAAAGAACAAATTCAATACAATATACAATGAAACGGAGCTTACAATTTGATAGATGGTCACTACAAAAGAATAGCATCGATAACATAAATGACATTCTCTCCCCCCCTTCTTTAAAAAACTTGAATTCCTTGCTTTATCCAATTTTTCTTGTAATATTTTCTATATCTTCTTAAAAAGCACGGATTGATGCTTCTAGATTTTGTTTCACTAATGGAACTAATACATAACATAAAACCAAAGGAAAAAAACACAGATAGATACAAACTCTTTTTAATTCTTAAACCAAAACATAAACTCTGATTGCAACGAAACAGAAAATACAAGATTGACACAAACAAATTTCCTCTAATTTTGACTTCCCAAGGAAATTTAAACTTGTATAAACCATGCCAAAAAACTGTATAGAGACTAGATTAAGTTACAGCTTCAATAATCCTGTCCGTAAAACATGATATAACCGAGTCTTCTGGGAAGGAAAACCTCGCATATGTCACATACTAACATTAATATTTTCTTATATTTATCAAATGAAAAGTTGATTCCAAGACCAAATGCAACACATAGTAATGAAGAAGCTAACTATCCTATAGGAGAAGATAATAGAGTAAAATGGAGAACATACATGGTTTGAAACAAAAATTTGAACTGGTCCAGCTTCTGCGAAAAATCCCATCTGCCAAAGTTCTAAATGAAATCATAAATTGGATACTTAAGAAAAAAGATATGGTTTCAATTCTTCAATTGGGGGCTGGATAGGTGACAGAACGCACCTTGTTTACCATGGTAACAACAGCTTCCAAAATCTCTCCCTTAAATGGCCTAAATACAACACATTGGTACTTCACTGGAAATGTCACAAATCCGGTTCCATCTCGGATTAAACCTTTCCCAATGTTCTCTATGCCAGTTATTGCCACCACAAACCCATGTCTACCACTGCAAAAATCCAATAATTTACAATCAATTTTGGCGGAAAAACACTATCCTATTCTAAAAATTAAAGTTCAAAAGCATAATGAAGATATGGGTTTTGATTGGTTCTTCCAATACTACCACAGCTTGATGATTAAAGACAATGAGTCCTCACAAAATAAACCGAAAATCAAAACAAATAGAAAAAAAGAAAGACAAGAGAGAAAACAATAAAACCTGCAGGTGCCCTCAACATCTTTCATAAGCTTGGAGACGAGATTTTCACGGAGATTGCGACCAAAATAGCGAGGGTGCAATTGCATGTTCCTCTCCAATACTATGTGAAAAAACATCTTCTCCTTTTCTTTTCAAACAACAATTTCTACCGATACGCTTGCTTGCTCTGAATCGAGAAGGAAAGCGGAAGAAAGGCGATAGTGCGGTGGCATCAACAGTCCCTCGTTGAAGTGTTATCACCGGCAATTTAGAGGAAGCGACAGTCAGGTTTGGAGAAGAGAAGAGAACAGAAGTCGTGGAGGAGAGGACAAATGCTGAGGAAATATGGCAGAAAAGGCCCTAACGAGACATGAATTGGGTATTTTAAAAAATTAAAATGAATAATGCTGATTAATTTATTATTGTTATAATAAAATAAACATAATATTATAAAATACATTGTTGTTAATCATACAATCCATATTTATAATTCCATAAATATAGTTAATTAAATTCTGTAATTTTTTTGGAAAGCTTATAAATTAATTATTTTCTTTTATTAAGAATAAAATTTCTTACTTTTAATTTATAAATATTTTAGTTTGTAAATTGACTATAAAGAAGAATTTTCAATTTCATAACTCATACTTTTACCTTTTAAATAGTACATTTATTAATAACAAAGAAAATTGATTTCACATACTTTATGGGCTATATTTACTTAGATTTAATATTTGTAATATATAGATTATATTAATTATTGTAATTTGAATAAATACAAAAATATTTTATTAAAAATTAAAATTTATTCTCTATTATTTATCATATATTTATTGACTTATCTATATAAAAAAATAAGAAAAAAGACCAAAATAAAATAATGTGATTGGAAAAAATATTTTCTAATCTAATCTAATATGAATCTTAACTTATTTCTTAGAATAATATGATAATTTTTACATTAAATGAATTTGAAAGAGTATTTTAATTCTGACTGTCAATTTTAATTAGTCAAATCACATACAAAAACCAATTTTGTATTGAAATTTGCATTTTGACTACCAATTAAAATTTAAGAAAAATGTTGATAAAGTGTGTGTATATATATAGATATATATATAATTAAGTTTTGGGTTACGAAAAGTTTTTAAAATGAAACTTTTTTTATGTGAAACTTTTTTTATGTAAATGTGATAGTATTGCTAGATCTGATAATTCTAATAGCTCAAAAATAAAAAGAGTAGTAAATAGAAATGAAGTAATATTAAAAGACTTTAAAAAGACCGTTGATGATTGAGACATACCTAAAATTGATAAAGAATAAATTTATAAAATCTCAAAGTTAAATATTTTTAAAACAGATTATACTATAAAAACTGAGGAAAGATATATACAATTTAGTAAACCTTTTGAACAAATAATACTCTTGTCATTTAAAACATTACAACAATATAAAAGTAAGGGTTTTAAATATATACATATATGATTAATACAAATTGGTATAAAATCTTTAATTAGAGAAGGCTTAAACACAAGTATTTTAGTTGTAATTAGAGATGCTAGATTTGTAAATTTTCAAGATTCTTTGTTAGGATCAGTTGAAACAAGTCTTAGTGAAGGATCAATTTATTTTGATGTACATCCAAATATAACTCTCATTAAATGATGCAAATCTATTAAAAAGTGTGTATTATATATAAAAATTCATAATTATAAAATGTTTAAAGGATCTATTCCAGTAGTTTTAATATATAAATACATTATAAGGCAATAATATATGCTATTTCTACAAAATATAAAATACAACCTAAAAGAGGATAAACTAAATTTTTACAAATAGATCTTAGTAAAGTAAATACAGTAATTCCTAAAACTATACAATGGAAAGATATTTCTTTCTCAAATGAGTAGGTCTTAGAAGGAGCTGTCCCTCTACCTGAATCTGAGAAAAAACCAACATAAATCTAAGTAAAATAGAATAATATGATGATGGAAAAGTAAAATTAAAATTTGCTAGACATAGTATAAGTTCACGATATTCAGACACATCTTCAACTAATTCAACTATAAATATAGGAGGAGCTTCATAAATACAATATGTTATTATGCTTCATGTAATGAACCTAAACCAGTTTTGCAAACTTTTGTTAAACCTAGATGCTCTACATCTGATATATCAGAATCAAGCCATAGATTAAAGAATATGAACTATAGTTCAAATATACCACATTCTTTATATTATAATTTAGGACCATTAGACCCAAACTCTAGATTAAATCAATATAATGAACATATGATTTTATCACCTGAATCACCTACAATATCTGATATAATAGAAAATATGATCAATCAAGATAGGGAAGTAAATATTATAACTAAAGAATTTATTTTTAATGAAGAAGAATTTTATAATTAAGTAATAGCTACAAAAAATATAGAAAAACTAGTAAAAATTACTAAAGAAAATAATATTAACAAATTAAAAGAAAAATATATTAGGTTTGTAAAACATAATTAGGTAAGAATTAAATTTTTTAATTGGTTTAAACAAATTTATAAGAAAAATATAAATCCAATAACTGTAAGAAATAAAGAAACAGAATGGAAGGTAAAAGATAAAGTAATTCAGTCTGAACACCTAAAATGAATAATTCATTTAATTATGGAGAAAATGAAATAATGATATCATCATTTAAAATTATAACAAAAGATGATCCATAAAAAAAAAATTTTAGAACAAAGTAATTTTAGTAACACACATCTTTGTAGTACAAGAAAATAATTAAATAGAATAGAAAAATCTATTAAAGGGAAGTAAGTTAAAATATAAGAAGATTCTAAAGAAAAGAAATTAAAAACTCATGTTTTAAACTATATCAAATTTCTATTAATAGTCAAAAAGAAATAAAAGAAGATAAAAATTCAGATTTTGTAAAAGTAATTAAGGAACAACTTAAAAATATAGCATTTAGTACTAAGATAATTAATATTGTATCACAAGATATAACTTCAAAATCAGAGGAAATCTCTTCACTTGAAACTGGGGATTTAGAATCATTTAGTAAAACCTTAGGTCTATAAATAAATCGTATAATTCATAATCAATAGATCGTTTCAGCACGAGATCTTGGTATAAATGATAGGCTAAATATTTTGTCACAATATAAATACAATGCCTTTTCTGTTTATGAATGAAATATAGATAACTTGTCTGAATACAATATTCTTAGTCTATTATAACAAATGACAATGGTTGCAAATGCATATATGACATAAATAAATACTTCTGATAAAACTATAGTAGAATTAATTATTGCAGGATTTACAAGTTAATTAAAAGATTGGTGGGATAATCATTTAACAGATAGTCAACACTTAAAAATATTAAATGCTATAAAAACCTATGAGGATGGAGCACCCATATTAGATGAACATGGTAATACTTTACAAGATGTTGTATCTACATTAATTCTAACTATATCATTACACTATATAGGAGATCTATATCATTTAAAAGATAAAAATGCAAAATTATTAAGTAACCTTAGATGTAAAAAATTAAGTAATTTTCAGTATTATAAAACAATATTCTTAACTCATATAATGCTTAGGGAAGTTTATAATCAGGATTTTTGGAAATAAAATTTTTTAGTTGGACTTCCATTTTTCCTAGCAAAGAAGGTATGAAATTATATAAAACAGGAATTTAGAAACCCTATACCTTATAGTCTATTAACTTATGGTTAATTAATTAGTATAATTCAAAAGGAAGATTTGAAACTATGTCAGGATATAAAATTACAAAAATCCTTAAAGTATGAAATGCGTAAAATAAAATAAGAGTTAAGATCATTCTGTAAACAATTTGATTATAGTATAACTCAAAAATATAATGATTGTAAAGGACAATGTATGAAAACATATAGAAAATCACATAAAAAACCTTATGAAAAATATTACAAAAAGAAATTTAATAAAGATAATTACTGTAGAAAATCTAAGGTATATAAATATAAAACACCTAGTAACAAGAGATATTTTAAGAAAAATACAACGTATAAAAACTATAAAGACCTAAAATGTTATAATTATGGTAAAAAAAGATATACATCTAGATTTTGTAAATTCAATAAAAAATTACAAGAATTAAGTCTAGAAGAATCTCTATTAAATAAAATATATGAGTTATATTTAGAGTCAGAAAACGAAATTTTATATGATACAGATGAAGAAAGCAATCAATTTGATGAAATAAACATTGATACATCAGAACCTAGTAGTAAAACTATAAATATATTAATTAGACAACAAGAGTCTTTATTAGAATTAGTCAAACATATAGAAGATCCAAAAATAAAAGAGAAATTTTGAAATGAAATTCTAGATGATGTTAATAATAATGACAATAATACTAGAACAAATGAAAAATCGTATATTGAAAAACAAACTTATGATTTAACAACAATATTAAATAAAAATAAACAAGTAAAAACAAGGCCAATAATAAGTGATTTACAAAAATAAATAAAAGAAATAAAAATAGAATTAGAATTAAAAATTAAACAACAAAAAGACTTAGAAATTATTCAAACTCTAACAAATAAACAAAATAAAATAGAGACAAATAATTCTTTTAAAGATATTTCAAATGAAGAAGAAAATAATATTAGTATAATAGATAAAGGTGAAAATTTTATAAATGCGTTGCATGAAATAACCTCTTGTAAATATTTGATATCTATAAAGTTAAAATTTTCACCAGATTATATTATAGACACTATTGCAATATTTGATACTAGAGCTAATCTAAATTGTATAAAATCAAGTTTAGTACCTAACGGATTTTGTAAAGATACTAGTGAAAGGCTAACTATAGCTAATAAAACTAAGTTACAAATAATAGGAAAAATCAATGCTTCTATTATAAATAATAACTTAGAATTAAAAACTGTATTTATACTAACAAAAAATATATATCATATGGTAATTTTAGGAATATCTTTTATGAGTTTTATTACACCATATAGTATAATAGATAATAGTATAAAATTAAAAATTAAAAATAAAAAAGTAGAATTCTTTCTTATAGAAAAAGCTAAGAAGAAAAGTCTTAACTTGTTACAATCATATATGGTTCATAACTTAGAAATAAATTCTATTATTAAAGTAAAAATAGAACATCTTAAAAATTTAAAAGATCATTTAAATACATAGAGAATAAATAAACAATTAGATTTGGACTTGAAAAAAATAAAAATAGATCAATTAAAAGGTTATATTGAAAAGGAACTATATTATGATCTCCCTAATACTTTTTGGGATAGAAAACAACATATGATTGACCTACCTTATGAAGATAATTTTAATGAAAAGGATATAATAGCTAAAGCTAAACCTATACAAATGTTTCTAGATATGATAGAATTTTGTAAAAAATCTAATTCATAAATCTAGGAGTCCTTGGTCTTGTGCAACATTTTATGTAAATAAAGCCTCATAAATAGAAAGAGGAGCACTTAGATTAGTAATAAATTATAAACTATTAAATAAAGCTTTAAAATGGATTAGGTACCCTATACTAAATAAAAAAGATTTATTAAATAAATTATATAATGCAAGTTTATTTTCTAAATTTGATATGAAGTTTGGATTTTGACAAATACAAATACACCTTAAAGATAGATATAAAACTGCTTTTACTGTCCCTTTGGATAATATGAATGGAACGTTATGTCTTTTGGCTTAAAAAATGCACCCTATGAATTTCAATGTATAATGAATGATATTTTTAATCTTTACATAAAATTTTGTATTGTTTATATAGATGATGTTTTAATCTTCAGTAATAATATAGAAGAATATTTTAAACATTTAAAAATATTTTGTATGATTGTTAAAAGGAGTGGGTTAGTTTTAAGTAAAACAAAAATGACTTTATTTCAAACTAAAATTAGATTTTTGGGTCATAATATATATCAAGGTATTATAGAACCAATAGAAAGAAATTTTTCTTTTAGAGAGAAATTTCTTGATGAAATCATAAATAAAGCCCAGTTACAACGATTTTTAAGATGTCTAAATTATGTTATAGATTTTTATCCAAACTTAAATAAAGTAATAAAACCTTTACATGATCGATTAAAAAAGAATCTTGAACCATAGAATAAAACACATACTGTTATTATCCAACAGATTAAAGCCTTGGTAAAAACTATACCTTATTTGTATATACCAGATCCTTCGGCTTATAAGATTGTAGAAACTAATGCTTCATATATAGGATATGTTGGTGTGTTAAAATGTGTTTAGCAGCAGGATGTGAGTTTTAAAACTTTTTAAACATGTTAATCAAGTGGATTTAGACAGTCATACACATAGCACACACATAAGGGAAGAGTTCATGACAAGAGAGCGGGTGAACTTACTTTTAGCTGATCTTCTTCGTTCTTATTCATCTGAAAAGTTGTAGTAAACTTTTCAATCCCCAAACTAGAGGATTTACAAACTATCCACACAAGTAAGAAGGAATGCTTAGTAATTAAATTACTAGTTTTGTTTTAGAGACTAGTAAAAATAAAATGAAAGAAAAAGAGGATGATGGATGATTGTGGGATTTGGCTTTCTATTTTAATCTTGATCAAAACCAAGTTCTTCTTCTTCTCTAAGAGCTTCGAATAAGGCTAGAAGGAAGGAGGAAAGGAGGTAACCAAAAATCTCTTTTTGTTTATTTTGTAACCCTAAAAGTTGTGTCACACAACTTATTAAAACCTAATTAGGTTTTTAGGTTACTTAAGTCACATGCATGTGCATGTCACATGCTTCAGGCATGTGACTTACATGTGTATGACTTAAAATCCCTCATAAAGCACATGATAATCATATGCCCTTTCCTTTTAACTTGTAACACATGAATAAGTCATGTGACACTCACATACTGACTAAATCACGTCCAAACCAGCATATGGCATGCGCATGGCACATGCTATCTTAAAACATATGTATCTTAAGTTCTACTTATCATATTCATATGATCTTGGAATCAAATCAAAGCTTTTTTCATGATCTATCAAATAAATATGAAAGATATAGTTTATCTTGTAACCATAAAACATTATCCTATCAACATCCATTCATCATTATTATTCCTTTAACTTTTAGTGTGCAACCTTTTGGGTTCTTGACATATTAGCAACATCTATTAATCTCTAATTAATAATATCTTATATAAATCAAAAGTGGTGGTTAGTCACACATCATGATTACCAAATGTCAATAGATCATTAGTTTAACTACAACCCTTCCATATCAAATTCCATTTAATAATCTCCTTTCACTAACCACTATCTTATTTAGGTTTGAGTATGGATTAATGTCAACTCAATACATGATCAATTATGTTAGATCATGTCCTAAATTTGATATTTCATGTAATCATAATCTTTATTCCTATAATGCCCTTATAAAACTTATTCATTAATAGACATTCCACTCTGGCCAGATATTCTTGAATAAAGAGTATTACATGAATCAATGAGATAAAATCCTTACTATTAATCTGGGGTGGTGAATCCTTTATTGATAAGCAAATACCCTTAACTACTTCACACTATATCCAACCTCCAAGCTATAACGCCTCCTAAGGAGGAATAAAACATAGGAGTCAAATAACAATGATCCATGGTCAAGTTAACCTTGTTATCTCAAGTCTTAAGGATACTTACACTACTGATATGAGTGAGATATATTTTACAGACATAGATCAATTATCCATATGAAATCTCACTAGCAAGGTCTCCAATGAGCTTGTCTCTAACTGCCCATTCATATGTTTACTTTAGACAACTCATGTCATAGTGAATGAGAATCACCTCATAAGGAAGTATAACATGTACTAATCTTAACCGTATTAATAATATCCATTTTTATTGATACATTGATCATGGATCATTTAGATATTGAACATTTGCATACAATAAGAATCTTATTTCATAAACTCTTTATGAATTTCTTTGTACTTTTCCAATATCTTGGAATTCATTATTTAGTTAAAAGACTTTCAAGCAAACTCAATAATGAATCATGCCTTTTATTGATAAAATGTTCAATATTAAATTACAATAAAAACTTGATGCTGTAGAGCATACACTAACAGGATATAGAGGTATTTTAAAAGAAGTTAAAGATGGTAAAGAATGTATTATACAATTTACTTCAGGACATTAGAATCCTACTTAAGTAAATTATTCTACAATTAAAAAAGAGATTCTAAGTATTGTTTTATTTATTTCTAAATTTTAGTCTAATTTGTTAAATCAAAAATTCTTATTACATATTGATTGTAAATCTACAAAAGAAGTTTTGCAAAAAGATGTTAAAAAACCTTGCATCAAAACATATTTTTACATAATAGTAAGATATATTAAGTTTTTTTTATTTTGATATAGAGTATATTAAAGGTAAGAATAATAGTATTCTTGATTTTCTAACAGAAAAAATGGGGACTAAAAAGAAGAAAGTCAATAAAACTAAAGAAACTAAAGAATCCAGTTTGTCTTCTTCTAAAACCAATGCCATACCTAAAGACCTATCAGACCATTTTGAAGATATTGTAAAGTCAAGATCTAAATTGATAAAATCATGGGCTGATATTGCCCAAAAAGAAGAAGAAACTAAAGCACAACTTCTAAAGACTTGGGTGGGTCAATTCGCCCAATCTCTAAAAGTAGTTCAGGCAATGACAAGTATAATTACCAGAGAGAAAAGTGGTATAGGTAAAATTATTCATCCTCCTTTTGTAAAATCTGAGATAGGAGAATTTTCACCTTCTAAAAGCCTATCTCAAACTGATTTAAAACCTTTAGTAAAAATAAATCAACCTATTCAAATGGTATCTGTGAATTTTTCTAAAAAATCTCAATGGTTTCATAAAAATATTGCAGTTACTGAATTTATTATAGAAAATAGTATGCTAAATGACCTATGGAATATTGTAAAATTCGTATTTCTAGAAAATTGATTTTTTAAACCAATAAACTTTTCAAAACCTCAAGAGTATTATTATGCTATTTTATAAAAACTAATTTTTGTTATTGTAAAACACAATTTTGATCCAAAAGATAGAGATATAATTTTGTATTCATTAATTAAGATAAGAAGGATTTTACACCCTTATGAGTGGAAGCACTCATTATACTAACGTGTAAAATTTGCAACAAGTTTCTTTTTATATAAGACCACAACCATTTTGTATAATTATTGGGACTATATTGATGCTTGGTCAAAATTCTTGTGTATTCAAAACCCTTCGTATACTCACTCTTGGTTGATATACTTTGACACAACCATAAAACACTAAACTACCCCTTTATGGTTTATTGAATAGTGGTATAAATTTAGAGATAATGATAGTATTTTATCACCAAATGTCATAATAGTTTATCAGTCCTTTAAAACCCATTTCTAACCCTTTGTATTAGATAAAAAATACCCTCCGTTACTCTTATTTTATATGAACATTTATATTCCTTGGGTATACCAATGGTACTCTGACCTATCATATTAGACGGGGACCAATATATAGATACTTGTAAAGAAACATAAAGTGAAATGGTGGAATGCATTCATAAATAACACATTTGACCATACTGTAAAAGAATGGTATCTTTGTAAAAATTCTTCATCAATAAAGACTATAGACAGTACATTCTAAGCATAAAAGGCGCATTGCCAAGCATTGTTGGCAGCTTCCCATACTATTGATGACTATAAAGCAATTTGTATAAAGGCAGCTAAGTCTTTACCATCAGTATCACAAACAGTTTCATTAGAATCGTTAGTAAAAAGTAAAACAACATCTTGAGGAATGAAGGACTTGTCTTCAAATTTGTCATCATCCTCATCAGTATCATCCTCTGTATCAATATCTTCAGAATCCAAGGACTTAGACTTTGATTGTTGTCCTGATAATGGGGATGACTGTTGGCATTTTACCACCCATAAAAAATAAAAAAGAAAAAAAAATAAAGAAAAGAAAAAAGAAAAAAGATAAAAATAAAAAGAGGAAAAGAAAAGATAAAGAAAGAAAAGGAAAAAGTAAAAAGAGAAAAAGAAAAAGAAAAAGAAAAAGAAAAAGAAAAAGAAAAAGAAAAAGAAAAAGAATTTTGTACTTTTATCTAATTGCCTGACAAGCTACTATTAATCAACAGTAAAAGTTGTAAGACAATGCACTATTCATCTAGAGTGAAGATTTTATCTTTCCCTCCAATAAAAGAAGACCTCCTCTCCCATTCTAAACCATCCTAAAATTTCTATCAATCCTTATTCTCTTAACTTCCTCTCCTCTCCTCTCCTATCAACCTAACCCTTTCTTAGTCCCGAACCATTTATGACACTCTATAGTACGTACACCCCTCTTCCTTCTTTCTTCACCTTTATCTTCTTCTCCCCTTCTACTTTTGTATTTAATTATTTTCACGTCTTCTTGTAACAAATTATTATTATATTAATAAAATCTTTCATTCTCTATATCTTCTTTCTATCTTGATTTTGGGATGATCAATGTTTGATCTTACAGCTTTGTGTCACACCCTCATTTTTGGCATACACTGTTATGATATATGTATGTGGTGCTATGCTTTACACGTGTTAAATTAGGATGATGATGTGGATTTTTATATGAATTATGCATGCAATGATAAATAAATGATATGTTTTATGATATATGATTTTATGGTGAGATGATGGGAATTTTATGGAATCATTGAAAAATGGTCGATCGTACTTATCGATACGATAATTAAATATACGTTTCATCAAAATGATAATTTAACAACTTAAAGTTGATAATAATTCAAAGGATATGTTGTCGATAATAATTGACAAAAATAATATCGAGTATGCTTAAAATATTTAAGCGTCATTAATCCAGATAATTAACGGGTCGTATAATTAATTGATCGTGTAATCTATCGTATTAAATGGGATACGTAAAATATTTTATACGTATATGAATTATATGAATAAACATATGAGAATTAATATGAAATGTATATATATATGAAAAGTGGTTATAATTTCATAATATTGTATAATTTAATACGAGTACAAATAATTTATATGAATGGAATATATATGTAAATACGAGTGCATATACGATATGGAATAATTAAATGCATATGAATGCATAATTGAATTATGAATTATTAATAATTTACATAATTAATAATTATGTATAATTATGGATATTATAATAAATACATACGTATAAATTATATACATATAATATGAATAAAAATACAAATTTGTATTTAATGGAATTATTAAATTAATATCATTTTTGGATATTGATGACAGTATTATTTTAATTGGAGTGGATTGATGATGTAGGATAATGAGGAATAAATTTAAATGAAAAAGAAAAGGGTTATTAGGATATTTGGATTATTTTAATAGAAAATAAGAAACAAATAAATAATGGAATATTGGATTATTGAAAATTGGAAAATGATATTTTATATGGTATGAAATATTGTGATAGTGGAGTGGTATTTTAATGGTATATTGGTATTTGTAAGTGGAGGATGGAATATTGTGTTAGTGGGATGTAAGAGAAATATTATTTTAATTGGTAGTGGAAAAATATGGAGGATGGTATTTTAATAAAATATTGAGTATGAGGTATGTATTTGGTATAAGAATATGTCACACCCCCGACCCAACACTCAAGGGATGCGACAAGATCCCGTAGCATAACCATCGCTCACCCGTCTCAGGAAAACAA
>CANYBF012467600.1:0-11414 GCA_948192965.1 Dalechampia spathulata | reverse complement strand
CTAAATTATTTTTAATGTAATTAAATTAATTCTAATGATATAAAAAATTAAACTAATATTATATTAAACACTAATTCAATTAAACTAAAATTAAATTAAATAATATAATAAAATTTTATTTTATTTTAGCCCCCCTAGCCCACAACAACCCAAACCCCCCCCCCGCGCCGTGTGAGCCGGGGCTTCAGCCCCCCTAGCCCCCCCCCTGGTTCCGCCCATGGGTATGTATATATGTACAGAAAAAATTGAATGAAAAAACAAGGATATTTGAAAACTACGAAAGCAAAAGGAAAGGAATGGCAGTGTTTTCTGTGGTAAAAAAGAACTACAATCACTCTTTTTGCACAAATCTTCCATCCTTGCAATGAATTTTTTTTCCGATGAAAG
Organism: Dalechampia spathulata; assembly: GCA_948192965.1. NCBI lineage: Eukaryota > Viridiplantae > Streptophyta > Magnoliopsida > Malpighiales > Euphorbiaceae > Dalechampia > Dalechampia spathulata. The sequence goes on along the minus strand of CANYBF012467600.1, from coordinate 11,027 downwards.
GAAAAAGAATCAATTCTCCTGAACAAAACTTTTAACTTGAATCAATGTCCCTGCCAATTTTGCGGTGTCTCCTAGAGCCAGATCTCCTACCCCGCCTTGACCTTCGAACTGGAACGCTTGCACCCTTTTCAGCTGCAGTTTCAACTGCTGTTGTAATCGGTGATTCATACACCAAAGCAGGTGGTGGTGGTGGTGATGGACGAGGCAACTGCAGCGGCGGTGGATGACCAAGAGCAGGAGGAGGATGAACCATGTGTTCTAAAACATCTCTATGGTATTTCTACAGATAGTAACAGAAAGTTGGTGCGACATCGAAAAGTCAGGCAACAGGGGGTTAGCAAATCAAATCTCTCCCTGATCTAGCAGAGATTGCAAGTGGACAACCGTTATGGAGACCAACAAGAAAACATGGCTTATATGATTACTTTGTAGCTATTTATAACATACAGCACAGAATAATTGCAAGCATATCCACAAAAAGGAAATTGTCAGAATATACATATTTTAAATGTACACATCAAAATTGATTTTTTTTCCATTAATAGTTTGAAGGGCACTTTGTGGAACAAACATGATCACCAATGCATGATATAGTTACCTGAATCACAAAGTTGCGTCTTTCACAGTCCAAGAACATGTTGACCGTCCAATTTGTTTTTGCCTGAACCCTGTCTCTTACGGTGGAAAAGCTAATTTGATCTCTGGAAGTAAAGCGGTCAACTTCATTGAACCAAAGACAAGAAAAGAGGTTGGTAATAGGAACATGCTCCCTTATTATTACGCATCCTTCAGGAACATCTGTAACATCAGAAACCTTATAGTAATGATCAAGGAATTGCAGTAGAACAAACCAAGAAAACGGGAGAGAAAGATGGCAAACAGGTGCGGAGAAACAGGAAGAAAGAAATTAAGAATTTTAAACTTACCACTTGTAATAGGAAGCTTGGCCTCAGAGTATGGAGTCAAACCCTCCTTTTTATAGAAATCAATCTGAAAGTCGATGGAGGCATTATCATACTTCCCAGCTGCTTTATTTGCTTCAGCTTCCACAAACACATCAAAACGTTTATAATGTCTAGAAATCGCAAAAGTCGCATTTTTTCTCCACAAATGCCTGTTGATAAGCTCAAAACAGAAGAAAAATAGTAAGGAGCACAAAGTTGAATTTAGCTGCACCAAAAGGAAAAACTACTGGTTATAGTTGCTCTCTAGCGACTTCAATTAGTAAAGAGACAGTAACACTGGAGCAAACAATGATACTCACAAAATGAACAAAGCTATCTATGCCAAAAGAAAATGGTTGTAAAATGTGATGAACATCTCAAAATCTCCAGGTGTAACCAAAGAAATAGGAAGGAGCTTATTTCAATGAAACAGACAAAGTGGCAGGACGAGTACAAATTTATGATTAAATGGCCTCTAATGTTCTTGGATAATAGGGATCAACGTAGCAATGTCAAGAAAGAAGAGAGTAAGGCTCGACCCTTGAGATGAAATATATTCCTTACAAAAGGCATATATAGATACGGAATGCAGGAAAAAAAGGATGAAATCCACAGAAAGGACAAAGACGTAAGGGTATGATGAATGCATACTAGTGAACATATAATGGTCAATTCCAAAAACTTTATAACATAGTATCTTGTTAACCCTAATATGTAAAACATGATATCAAGCTCAAGAGTGGATCCAGAAAACAGGAGAGGAAATGGAAAGGATAGAAATCAGATATACCTTTCAAGGATTTGATATGGATCTACAACAAGCTCAAGTTTCCCATCAATCCACAAAGAATAGCGGGCGTTTGGAAATATTCTATGTGATAAAAGCTTTGGAACCTGCCAAGGCAATAAGCTCAAGCTTAATCAAAAATTAAAAGCAGAGATGCCAACTCAAATTTACAATGCTTACCTTTCCATTGCGTCTTCCATCAGAGTAAGGAAGATTACGAACAACAACAATTCTCCATATTCCAATCTTTCTACTACTGTCTAGACCACTATTCTTCTTCAAGAATGCTTCTGTTTCTTCATCCACAAACATGATGAAGCAAACAGTCTGCTTGGAATACTCACTGAGATTACTTGGCTGTTGGATGTCATCAAAGGCTCCTGAAAGAGAACAAGATTTCAGTAAACCACCAGCTTAAGCAAAGGAAATGATCTATCGAGATTCCATCAGTCAGATACAATACCAAATATAGCTGAAGCAACAACCACCCCATGACATTGCTCCATCGCAGCCAGGTCAGATTCATCCATGTCAAATCCTGTACCACTGCCAGGTTTTTCTCCACTGACAAATCTGATTAATTTACACAAGATTAACAGCAATTAACAATAAATTGAAAATCCAGAAGAATGCGTCACTCACATAATCCAAAATAGATGCAAGACTGCAAACTGGATCAGGATAAATTCCAAAGGCAAAAACCTCCAGCACCCATTGAAATGTAATAGAAAAAAATACTGAAAGAAAGTGAGCATACCCACAGTGCAAAGTCATGGAGTCTCTAATATCATATGAATAGCTCCTCTGCAAGAGAGTAGGATATCCACCAAAGTCTGAACCTCCAAATTCTCCTTCTTTACTTATTGGATTCTCAAAAATATATGTCAGATTCTTAACTACTGGAGAAAATGAAGGGAACTTTGGCATCAAGGCTATCGCTTCTTCCACAGGAAGGTAACAAACAGGACATGCTGGAACATACATCGACAACAGTATCAGCAAAATCCATGAAATCATATTCTTATTTACAACAGTTATCATGTAGCAACTTGATACTCGCATCTTGAAACATCCATTACCATAAATTATTTTGCAGCATAAACTCTAAAAGGAGAGAAATAAAGCAGAAAACAAGTCGAAGGTGAGAGAGAACTTACGCCGTGGCCCAGTTCTTTTTTTATCAGCTGGTGAAGGAGGCAGGGTAAAACTATTACATGGATGCCCTGGAGGAAGAGTATAGCCTAGAAAGTATAAGGGTGAAAAAGGCAGCTGCAATGGTGGTGGTGGAGGTGGCGTTGGAGGTGGGAACAAAGAAAACTTTTGAAATGCAGACGTCTCATTCTCTGTATTGCTAAAGGGTGATGTGCTATTAATACTTATGTTTCTGACATGATCGCCATCTTGTGAATCCTCACCTGGACAAAAGCATCACCTCTTTACTAATGGAAACTAGGCAGCAGTACAGATGAGTAAAAAAAAAAAACTGATTGCAGATCAAAATTTCCAAAACTGAATTTTCCCTGGATACGTGCATCAAAGAACACAATTAGACAAATTGCAATTATTACAGCCTCAAGAATATATCCCAAAGCCAATTGCTTGATTCAAACAGCAAACCAGAACCTTGTTATATATATATATATATATATATATATATATATATATATGTATGTATAAAGATATATCAGAAGCCATCTAGACATGTTTACAGCAGAACAAGCATCAAGCCAATAAATGAATTTAAGCATACCATACAACATCCTGGTAATTAACAAAAAGAAAAGACAAAGATGAACATACACGGATTAGATCAGCAGAATTCAAACCTTTTCCCACATACAAAACCCAGACGAAAACAGCAGCGGAGATGATGCAAAGGAACAACATTCCAACCTTTTTACGCCCAACAAACTTATAGATCCAATGGAAGAGTCTTTCTTTCTCTTTCAGCATTTTAGCAGGTTTAGGACGGCTTATCGTATGGATAGGAAAAATAACACCACCACTGCCAACACCGACGCCGTTTTGCTGTTGAAAGTGCTTCTCCAATGATCCATAACTACCAGAACGGATCCCTAAACCCAACGAACCTCCAGTCATTATCTCTCCTTAAACCTCACAACAACACTACGTAATATCATCTCATCTCATATCTCCTCCTCATCAAAAAAGAATGATCTCTTCTTTTTCTCAGGAAATTTACTTCTCTGTCAATTATTTTCATGCAATGTAATCAAAAACTAGCGAAAAATTATCAGTGCCCAGTTCGCCAAATTAGAAAAAGAACCCGTTTGTGTCTTGAATGGAAGTATCCAAATGATAAATGCGTCAAATTGACCTAAGAAATATGGTTAAATGAGAAATATAGTGCAGACCCACTTCACCAAATTTGGTCCCTAAATGCTGAAGCAACTTTAGTTTTTGTTGAAATCAAAGCTTCTCTTTTGAACCAGATTGCATTAAATTATGGCAAAAACAAAAAGTATTGATTCTTTTTTTTTGTCAAAAAAAAAAACTACCAATTTAATGTGAGAGCAGAAATGAGAATGTGTAATAACTCAAAAATCGAGATGAGACTAGAATAAAAATAAACAAATAACTGAAAAACGGAGTTATTATTAAAAATTCGAAGCAAGCAAATCTAGGGTTTGTGATTGGAGTGAAGGGGTTTGGAGCAAAAATCAGAATTTGCCGAAGTCGGAGGGTTTCTTTTTGACTTTGATTCCAATTATAAATCTGGGAATTTTTGTTTCCTATCCGACTTGGAATTGGGTATTGCGGAAAAAAGGGGGATTTCAAATATCCTGTTTATAATTTTGTAAACATCTCATGAAGAATAGGGAAATAAATGATGATCTACGCCTAATCGGACGGTGGAAATTATTCAAGTTCAAGGTGATCATGATAGATTAATTTTGTTGGTAATTTGTTAGATAATTTCATTTTTGTGTCTTTGGTTTTAATTAGGTGCATCAAGAAAGGCCAATTAACTTTAAGATGAATGTCACGCACACCAAGTTTGTCCCTTCACTGGTCCATCGAGAGTGGTAAACCATCACCCACAATATCATGCCTTCTTTTTTCCAATTGTATATTAAAGAAATCCATGTGATTTGTGATATAACATGGTCTAATTTACCATAATGTTTTTGCATCAGCTTAGGTCTCATTAACAATGACGCACCACCATCGCTATAGGCTACACCCAAAGAGGCTGTCATTGTCTATGAGCAGACTTGAAGATGATGAATATTTTCAGGTCGTTTTACGACGATTGTTGGATGGATTTAGAGGGACATGAGGGGAACTTGGCATCTTACTCTATTTATATGTATTGCCTTTAATTATTAAAGCTGGAAAATGGTAAACCACTGGCTTCTATATTTTAATTGTTATTGTAATTAAATGTCTAGACCAAAGTTTGTTAACTTACGTTTTCTTTAGCTAAACAGCGGTTTTATTTTAGATAATTATTGAATTTTATAGTGATTAGATGTGAGCCCACGGAAATGTGAACCTCTACATGAACACGACGATATATGCATGTGGGTGCAAATATGTATTAACGACTAATTTATTGTTAATTAAGATTTTGATGCATGTAAATCAAAATGATTTAAGCCACGATACTTTTACAAGTGTTTCGTTGGCAACTTTGGAGGGGCATCGGAGAACAACGGGTGGCTGGCAGGCTGCCATTTGATGGAGGAATTTCAGTTTTTTTTTATACAAAAATTGTATTTTTTTTTTTTGCATTTTAATATTCCACTCATTAAGATGACTTTATTTTTATAATTAGATATATATATATATAGTTATCATGTATATTCTTAAAAATTAGGATCTAATAATTATTTTAATATCACATTAGGTATTTAATTATTATAGATATACTATTCTTATTATTATTATTATTTTATATTAAAGTTATTTGTTTTATTTAAGTGAATATAAATAACCTTATACATAATCATGAAAGTGTTATTAAAATAAGGTTATAAAATTCTTAAAAAAGAAATTAAACATTTAAATGAAAATAAAATCATAGATAGGATCAATTAGTAATTTATCATATTATAAATTTAAAATTAAAAAAATATCATATAATATTATATTTTAAAATTTTATCATTTTTAGTTAAAATAATTTTTATAATTTCTAAAATATCTATTCAAAAAATATAAATCTAAAAAATCAATTAAAAATATTTTTTCTCAATCTTTTATAACTTTTTATTCTTTTTCCTCTATTTTTTCATTTGTTATTGCTGCTGTTGTTTCTTCTTTATGTTATTACTTTCTCTTCCTCTTCATCTTCTTTTTTTTTTTTCTCTCTTATACTTCTTTTTCTTTTTTTCTCCATTCTCTCCTCATTCTATTCCTCACTTCTTATTAAATCTAATTTTTTTATTTTTATTTTTTAATTATTTATTATATAATTTAATTATATTTTTACTTTTATTATATTTTTATTTGTTTTCTTGCATGATAAATATAAATAAATAAATATATATCCCAATATATAGTATAAAAAGAAATAACATGTAAAAAAAAAGAAGAAAAAGTAGATAAAAAGAAAAAGAATACATGGAAGAAAAGGAGATGAAAAGAAAATATGAAAGAGAAAAGAGGAAAATTAACAAAATAAGATAATAAAACATAAAATTGAGGGCAGAAATGTAATTTGATAAAAAAGTTTAACAATAATTTAATAAAAAATCAAAATGAAATAAATTTAACTCTAAGAAAAATATTTAAAAAAATAAAAAGAACAAGGGCTTGGGCTTGGGCTTGGGCTTGGGCCTATCAATAAGAAATATTTAAAAAAATAGTTTGCTTAAAATTGAAAAAAATATGGAGAGGGTGGATTCATGGTCATGGGGTTTTGAGAATAAAAGGCAAAGATGGAATGATGATTAAAATGTCATTAGCCTTGAGGCTTACCGATGTGCGGCTAATATCACAGATGTTAAAGGTGGCTAGTTGTTTTGAAGTCCCATGATGAGTATATAACTGCTTTCTTTTGCAACGAAACCGAGTAAGGTTCATCAGTTGTTCATTAGATTAGAGGCATTGTAGTCAACGTATTTAGGTTGAGATTTCCTTATACGTCTCAAACTCCGAAAGCGCCACCTCAAAGATCAAAATTGCCCACGTGTGTGGTTTTTATATTTCTTTTGAACCAGCCACGTGTCCAGTGAATCAAATCATGTAATTATCCCAGCAATCCTCATGTATATCATCTATGTTAATTGGTTCTTGGGTTAATAAGGGAAGGAAGGAGCCTGTGACTGTGGCCCATTGGTTGCTGGTTCAATTTTTGCTGAAACGTGGTTAGGTGAGTGATTATGAGGCGTGAACAAGTTAATCTTTTCTTTTTCATTTCATTTTTTAAAATTATTATATTATTTAAGAAGCATTTAATTCATGGGTTGCCGGTCCGATTAGATTGGTGAAATCAATAACCTGGGAAAATGAAAACTATGATAAAAATCTTTCCAAGTGATTTGAGTGAAGAGTGAGATACAGCAATTTGGTGGGTGTTGGAAATTCGGTAGGTTTGAATTCGACATGTTGACGATGAAAACAAATCCGTACAAAAGCCTAACCACGGTTACATACACCATTCCTCGTTTACTTTTTCCCAATGAACCCTTTTACATAGTCAAATGAGCCTCTTTTTTTATTTCCCTACGAACACTCGTATTTTCTCTGGTTTTTCTTCATCTTGCGGCCGCAGCTAACCATTACGTCTTCTTTCTTGAATTCACTTCTGTTTTTTTTTTTTGTCATGGAATGTGAATGCCAGGCATCATATGAACCTCTTCATTGACTTCTCAAAACATGTTGGGCCTTTTAATTTTGTGTTAATCTAACAAATAAATGATGTAAATTTGGATTAATGTAAGAGGATAATAATTAACGGTAAAGTAATATTTTGAAAAGGATCAGCAACTATGATTACATGTCATTTTACGTAATTATGGCTTCATCTAACACTATAATAATCAAACATAAAAAGCGTCCAACAACTTGCTCGATTATCCCATCTTCCCATTAAATTACTTGATTCATTCAAATTATCCTTGTCTTAAAATTCAAAGCTACAGACTGTTTGACGATGGAAATTTCCAGGCAAGTACTGTAGTGAAAGGAAACGTCAGCTAACACAATTTTAAATCATTTCAATATCTTCCTGTTCCATTCGCTTTACAAAAATCCTTGAAAAAAAGGAGCTTTTCCGGTTCCTGAATTTTGTTGGAATGATGGAGAAACACCAGAAGCCTTATCTAGTTTCATTTTCTCTTGTCTGTATACTTCTCATCTGCCAACAACTCGTTTTAGCTATTGATTTTGTCTATAATGGGTTCGATGCATCAAGTTTAGATCTTTATGGTTATGCCGCTATGGAATCTCGTATTCTTTCTCTAACTAACGAAACTACTTTCACAACTGGACGTGCTTTACACCCAACAAAAATACCAGTCAAAGATCCAAATTCTTCTCATGTTTATCGTTTTTCTTCTTCTTTCATTTTCGCTATGGCTCCTTACAAGAATGTCTTACCAGGACATGGTTTGGTTTTCATTTTTGTGCCACATACTGGCATAGATGGTACAACAACAGCACAGAATCTAGGCTTGTTCAACAGAACAAATGATGGTGATTCCAGTAATCATGTGTTCGGAATCGAGTTTGATGTGTTTGCCAATCAAGAATTCAACGATATCAATAATAACCATGTTGGTATCGATGTGAATTCTCTCACATCTTTATTTTCAGAAGATGCGGGATATTGGCCTGATAATACAAGGAGCAGTAGGAGCACGAATAGCAGCAGTGATGATCTGACGTCATTCAAGAAACTGAGGCTAAACAGTGGTGAAAATTACCAGGTTTGGATAGATTATGAAGATTCTTTGATGAACGTTACCATGGCTCCGGCTGGTGTGAAAAGACCTGCCAGGCCTTTGTTAAATGTTTCCATAGATCTTTCTAGTGTTTTCGAGGAGGACATGTATGTTGGTTTTACAGCAGCAACGGGAAGACTGGTTCAGAGTCACAAGATTCTTGCTTGGAGCTTTAGCAATTCGAATTTTTCTTTAAGTGAAAGATTGATTACTGCTGGGTTGCCATCGTTTGTTCTTCCAAAGGGTTCGTTCTTCCGGTCTAAAGGGTTTATTGCTGGAGCCACAGTTGGAGGTTTTGTTATGATTGTTTCCGTTACGCTGATTGCTTTGTTTTTGGTAAGGACGAGGCAGAGGAAGGCAAGGGAAAGAGCTGATATGGAGGAATGGGAGTTGGAATATTGGCCACACAGAATTACATATCAAGAAATAGAGGCAGCAACAAGAGGATTCAGCGAAGAAAATATAATTGGCATCGGAGGAAATGGGAAGGTTTACAAGGGTATATTGCCGGGAGGGGTTGACGTTGCTGTGAAGAGGATTTCTCACGAAAACGATGGGATGAGGGAGTTCTTGGCGGAAATTTCTAGCCTTGGAAGACTGAAACATAGAAATTTAGTTGGATTGAGAGGTTGGTGCAAGAAAGAAAAAGGAAGTTTCTTATTGGTCTATGATTATTTAGAAAATGGAAGTTTGGACAAAAGGGTGTTTGATTGCGACGAAAGTAAATTACTCAGCTGCCAAGAGAGAGTAAGGATTTTGAAAGATGTGGCTTCAGGAGTACTATATTTGCACGAAGGATGGGAGTCTAAAGTCCTTCATAGAGACATCAAGGCCAGCAACGTGTTACTGGACAAGGAAATGAATGGAAAGATAGGTGATTTTGGGCTAGCCAGAATGCATAGCCATGGTCAAGTGGCTAGCACCACAAGAGTGGTCGGAACCGTAGGGTACTTGGCGCCAGAGGTGGTTCGAAGTGGTCGAGCATCAACTCAAACAGATGTATTCGGTTTTGGGGTATTGATTTTAGAAGTAATGTCCGGAAGGAGGCCCATAGAGGAAGGGAAGCAACCGTTGGTAGAATTAGTATGGCAGTCGATGATGCAAGGTCAATTACTAAATGCCCTTGATCAGCGGATAAAGGTTAGAGGAGGATTTGATGAGGAAGAGATAGAGAGGATACTTCATTTAGGCTTATTGTGCACATATCCCGATGCTAACGTCCGGCCAACAATAAGGCAAGTGGTGAATGTTTTGGAAGGAAAGCATGGAGCTAACGAGGCTGAGTGTGAAGACATGGATGCATATCTGCTGCAATATGCCAAGTCTAACGAAATGTGGTTTGATTATTCTCAAAGACTGGGATTTTCGTCTCACCCAACATTGGATGATATCAGAAGATCGCAGTCATCTTCAATGTCTCTATCGTGGACCAATAGTGTGATGGTCGAGGGTAGGTGAATCTGCATATCTTTCGCAATCACTTGGTAAATGGGAACCCATTTGTTGGTTATATTGAAATTCCATACCCTGGATCTTTTACCAGATATTCGAAGCAGAACAACTAGAGCAATTTCTCATATTGCTGTAAAAAAATTTTAAAATTTCTTGTTTGTTGTAAATAAAAAAAAAATTTCAGTTTTTTTTGTATTTTTTGGATTTAACACTATTTTGACCAAATGACATGTCATAAAATTACATGATACGATGAGAAAATTAGATCTGCCGCTCATAAAACCAGCCATCAAGTGCTACGCTCACTATTCACCAGCATGCGTAATAATAACAATCAATACATAACTTATTAATAATATAATATTATTAATATAATATAATCTTAAATATTATATTATTAATAATATCAATATTAAAATTATTATTAATTAATATTAAAATTATTAATATTAAAATGAGTATTATTAATATTAATATTAATAAAATTATTATTATTATTATTAAAATTAGTATAATATAATACAATACTACTAATAATTAATAATATTAGTAAATAAAATAAAATAATTATATTATGATGATGAACAAATGATTACATGTAATTATTATTAATATTTGATAATATTATTAATTATTAGTAGTATTGTATTATATTATATGAGTTTTAATATTAATAATAATTAATAATAATATTAATTATATTATATTAATAATGTAATATTTAAGAATATATTATCATATATATATTAAAAGAGGGAAGGGGGAAGTGAAAATACAAGTCTACCCCTCCCTTTTTAATTTTAATAATTCAAAGATAAATATTATTTTTATAAATTTATATGAAGATAAATATTACTTTTTTAATTTTAATTCAAAGATAAATATTATTTTTAAAAATTTTTATGAAGATAAATATTACTTTTTTAATTTTAAT
>CANYBF012467476.1:0-15461 GCA_948192965.1 Dalechampia spathulata | reverse complement strand
CCATTTTTTCTTTCCCGTTATTTTTTCGGTATTTTCTTCCCCATCTCCTTTTTCACGTCCGCTGTTTTTTCTTTCAAAATTTTATAACCCCCCCCCCCCCCCCCCCCTCTTCTCTTTCTTTGGTAGGATCAAGACTCCATTTCTGAATAAGCAACGTGTCCATGAAGGAGGCAAGCTCATTTCTTGGAAGATGACAGAACTTTTGCATCTATGCGCGTTGCAGCTACTTTCCGAAACTGATGGATATTTGCACGCTTTAGGTATTGTCTTCTGTATCTCCCTGTTTATGAAATTATGAAATAAGTAATTTCATTTTATTCTATTACATTAAAAGACAAGACAAAGTTTAAGCACAGAAGCCTTTTTCCTGGAATAAGCAGAAACTGGAAACAAATCCGAACAAAATAGGATGGGGGTGCCATTTTTAAGTCTCGTGTCACTCGCCCACACTATATAATGAAAGAGAACGAAATTGTGAAGTATCCTAATAGGATAATAAGAGCAAGGTTTGCTGAGACATGAGGTGAATCTAATAATAACATCAAACGGCCGTTCAAAAACCAACAGTTTTCTGCCTCAAGAAAAAGACAACCTGCACCTTTCTTTTCTTCTTAGCAAAATTGGTCACGCCGAACCGTACCCGCAATTTCTATCTCACCATCGAAGTTGGCATCAATAGAGCAAGTGTTGGTGATCCCATCAAATACGGCCAAGTCGAACACATTTTGACATTTTGACGGCGGTTCTCACCGAACACCAGAGTCCAATTTGTAGATGCTTCAGTCCGTCTAGAATTCTATTTCTTCAGGATAACTAGCCCCTCCAGAGTAAAGATACTGCATCTCCTCCTTCCATGTCTGCAAAACCGAAACTTGTTAGCTATGAAGGATAACTATGGACTCCCTTACTGTAGAATGTTTCGTAATAATAATATTTCGTAATATGATAACTTGCCTCGTGTCTGTAGGCAATTCTTGTGTGGGGTACGTTTGTCTTGTGAATGTCATTTCCTTCAGGACCTCTCAAAAAATATTTGCCACCAAGCCAATGCAACTGCAGAAGGAGCTCAAAATAGAGAGAGCATGTTAACTTTATAACCAGATGGCGATTTAGAAAGTACTAATAATTGATGATAACTCGAATAAGCCAGTTCACTAGTTAAGAATGAAAACCATGGCTTGATCAATATACCCACCTTTGCGGAATGGGAGAACCCAGATTGATAAAGAGAGTTTCTTGCTATCTCACATAGGTCACATGAACTGAGCTTCCATACCTACAGAGGGAAACAAATATTATAACACACTAACGCTTTGATGTAATAATCAAGAACATACAAATAAAGATGATCATACCTTTGCCGCAATGCTATATTCTTCCACCAGCGGCTCCCTTGTCAAATGAATTTGCAGAGGATCATCAGTGGAGAGTGAGACATTCAGACCACGCTGGAAGAACATTGGACATGGGTTTCGATGATAATCCAGGAAGAGCGAATTGTTGCTCAATGGTGACATAGCCAATCCAATCTGACGTTGCAAGGAACAGTAACCAACATTTAGAAGACCTCAACCGACACAATAACAATGTCAATATATGAAATTAGGTTAAAACCCAATCTTCATCCATTACTCAACAAGGTGAATCGCAATTCACGACTCACCAAAATGACTTGCTGTAAAGAACAAAACGGAATGGATATTACCCTCGGTGCCACTGACATGGGTTCTGAGAGGGATAATGTTGTAGCCTTATTTTCAATATATATGGGAACTGACATATTCAGCAATAGAATTATGCATTTGACAACCAAAATTTAACCAATACACCAACTATAAGTAGGAGCTATACAAAATTTTAGTGTTGGCTTTGAAATTGTTAAAATTCTTAGGGAGTCAAGGACAGATGGAACATATACAGCCATAAAATGATGCTGATAGACAGGTTATTATCTTTCTAAGAGCTTATGTGGTTGTAGTTAAATGCAGAACGGTGAACATGTAATCCGAACCTGAGCGAGGTAATACAAGTATTGCAGAACAGGAGATTTCCGCAAGTTGATCCCATGAGATATGTTATGACAAAGAAGAAAAGCAGCTGCCAAATGATCAATATCACCAGCCTGCACATATTGTAAACATCAGCAGCAGCAAAGCAATCTAAGGAAGTTTATAAAAGATGCCAAGAATAGGTATATAAACCTCTCCACAATGCGGCCGAAACTTGATGGTTGAATATCCTTTAGATTCACGAAGCTGAAAAGAACAGTAAATCAATTCCAATTTTAGCATAATATACTATCTTCTTCATTCTGATCCCTTTCCACAGTTCTTGGTAAAACAAGTAAAATAATCACATATAATCCATCAGAAACATCATTTATTCTCCTCAAATTATGATCTAAGGTTTCAAAATCCTCCATTCTAATAAAAAAATTAACTAAATTTTGGCATATGAGTATATAGTAATTTCAACACTTTGTACTGAAATTAGGTTTTCACATCATCGTTTATAAGTTAAGTTTTCAGACTAAAATTTAAGTCAATGTTAAATAAATAAAATTAGTAACTTTACAATAATAAAAATGTTCTTGACTTGTGAGGGTTTTTTAGCTAAAACAAAGTGAATAACAGGAACTGCTTCTATAAAAAACCAATCAAACCAATCTTTGGTTCAATTCTGACAACCCCATGATATTTAGGTGATCACTAGATAAAAGTCACTTGCAGCATGCACAAGCTATAGATTAAACTTTGTGATAGGTATGCTGAAACCTATGTAAATTTGTGCTAATACTGATATGGACGCAATTGATCTCCTGACAGCAAAAAGAACACCTCAAGCACATACAGCATTGTCAAAAATAAAACCATAATTTAATAGAAACCTTATTAAGAGTATAGAGGTTTGCATAGCAATAGTAAGCATAATATGAGTAGGCTGGGTTGAATTCATTGGTCCATTCAGCTGGTGTTGGCATGTGCTTAGTTGGTCGCCTTTCAGGTTTACTTTCATCATCGACAACATCTAATCCCACAACCTGCATCAAAAAAACAAATATTAACATTCAAAATTCCAATAGATTTTCTCAGGTACATTAGTATATTGATATATTCTTTTCCCAATAAATAGGTTGCTTTCGCATGACTCTCGTCTGTGCAAAACAATGGCAGGTAGCTACAGATGATTACAAGTGGTAACAAAAAGAGAACGCCTAACAAATCCAATTTCATGAACACCCAAGGAAAAATAAAACTTGACAACCACATGAATAACACTCATGGTTGTACACAATCAATTCAAATACCAATAATTAGCTTAATGTTCAACAAAAAAGTTATATTAGTGAACTTACCTGCATTAAGAACAGATGCAATTGAGGATGAGAGCTTGGATTGACTGTGACTTCAAATAGTGGAATAAAAACATTATCAAGAATATTCTGAAAAGATTTAACCGTTCCTAGTTCCTTGTACACGTTATATAACCTTGGTAGCTGCACATTTAATGATTACTTTTAACAGAGGAAGATGGAAGAAAGAAAAAAAGAAAAAAAAAAGGTACAAATTCCAATGCTGCTGAAACAAAAGGGTTGACAGAGACAGACTTAATTTCTACTGCTTCATCAAAAATTCATTCTTAAGCTATTTCTGTCCAAAACAAAACGAAAGATTACCTGGATTAACCAAACAGCATTTTCACTATAAATAGCATTGTTGACAAACCAACTTGCCAGCTGGTCCCACTCACTTTGTTTCCTTCCATAGATAGAAATCCTGTACTCAGCCATCTGAAAATTGAAGAATTGCAAAAGACTCGACTTCAATAACTCAGGGAGACAATATTGTTTTGCACAGAACAGAACTATTTTTGAATACTAGTGATCAAGTACATTTAGTAACTCAGAATCAAATATTGAAGGTGTCAAATTTCATTAGAAAAACAAGACAAATCAGAAATCTCAACAAAGTTGTACTAACTTATCATAGAAAAAATGCCATTATCATCAACATCAATAGTTCTAGTCATCATAAAGGAAAGCTACATTACTTTCAAGTCTTTGGACTGGACAAACCTGATATTTGCTTGCTTCAAGATCTGACAGAACTTCTTTCGTTACTTCCGCCAAAAAACGTCCTGTGATAATTCACTTATGAAAATCAGCATATCTTCTTCTTCTGCCTAAGACTAACATAATTTGATAGTACTACTAATACAAATGAAACAACCAAACAAATCCTGTTACTTGAGATTGTATATGATTATTGCATGCAAGTTCAGAAGTCCAAAAACAAAATAGAGATGTTAAGGAGAAAAAATGGAATAAGAAATCATCCACAAACTTCTGAATTTAAGGCATTGTTTCGTTTCTCGTTCTCTCAGAAAATTATTAATTTGTTGCAGATGACCACTCAAAAAATTGGTCAACAGAAAAGCTGGCCAGGCCAATTGCTGCAACTAGCCTATTTTACAAAGAAATTAACTTTTTGACATTTCTTTGAACTCATTGTAAAGAATCCAACAACGGAACCATGGAGGAGCATATCCACTTGCCAAAAAAACACTCAGCAGCATCGCTGTTAGCTACCTCAGTTCTCACCAGTTATTGCTAGTCCGTGCATACTCTTAGAAAATGTTCTCCACATTCATTTCCCAAGGAAAACTTAATTTTCTGAGAAAGATATGGAACTAAGATGATAATCAAGCATTAATCATACAAAATTTATGCTGGTCATGACTACTTACCTTGAATAAGATTATCTTGCTTTAAGAAAATCTCTCTGAGTCTACTTTGTCCACAAGGATTGTATTTAAGATTGAATTTATCAAAACGATGGAAGGTACTCTTATCAGCATGGACATCCAGTAAATCAACATTCAAATCATACCTGAAGGTTAATGCTCAAAATTAGAACTGAACATTACAATTCTACAAAGAAAGTAACAGAATATTTGAAATCCTCACCCAGTCAAGTCCAAGCTCTCAAAAACTTCCTTCAGTGTCATGTATTTTCCATCTCTGAATATAACAACCTGCAAATTATACGTCAATAACAATCAGTAAAGAATGGAGAACATATTGAAGCTATAAGAAAATGAAAGCTAAATAAAATAAATTGAATGACATGAAATGATCTGTCAGAGGTCAGATTATACCTCATCAGGTTCCTTTCTAAGTTTTGACTTGATAAAGCGCAGAAGATGCTTCTGATTCATGCAAGCTGAATGATGCACATGTGTGTCAACTTTCCTTATATTGTAGAAATCACGGTGTGGTGCACTCTTCTGAGCCAGAAACTCTCTATCTGCATTTACCAACAGATGAAGGCGGAATTTCTGTATAGCATTCAGATATAAGTTACAAGCAAAAGCCCAACTGCTCAAGTTATTAGTCTGAAATAAAATCCAAACAAAACCACCTCCTCAAGAAACCGTAGTCTGTGATGGCATGCAGTGCGAACATTTCCAATAGATATGATTTTAAGCAGGTGGTGCATATCAGTAAAAAAGGTTGTTGCACTAGCAACAGGGAAAAGTTCTTCAGCATCTGGATCCAATAACAAAAGAAAATCAGAAAACCTTCATCATTCATGTGATTGGTAAAAAGAAATACTAGGAAGACCACCAAAAAAAAAAGTCAATTCTGAAATACAATAATACATTTCAACAGAAATTAGTATGATCTTTTGACCAAGGCTTTTCTTAGCTTTGTGTTTGTTTCAACTTAACTATTTAGTACTCTTCATTATTTATTAAGTTTTAACAATGAATGATCAGATGCAATAGAAGAAGATTTAAAAAGTTTAGATAAACCAACTAGCCAGCTCAAGTGCTATAGTTGATTTAATAGTTGGGAGACAACTTCATCAATTATTAAGCCATGTGAATGCAAAACTATGCACCAATTTCAGCACAAGAGATGCTATCAACTAAACCTCATGGAAAGCAACATATATGAACTTCAAGATCATGGCTACTAATATAAAGAATCAGACAGAAGATGATCCATTCACTTAGTGTAATTTGACGGGAAGCGAAGATTGGAAAGTAAGACAGAGACTCACAAGCTAGGCTTAGAAGTATGTTTGAACATGTAAATTCAACAACAAAGAGTTTACTTTCCTTATTTACTCGTTCCCTAATATCCAACATAAAATTCAGAGTTTGCATATTTCAACCATTGATTGTTTGCACTTTGGTATGGGCATGTATTCAGGTGTTAGCTCATCTATTTTCCAAGTTTAGCAGGTTTTCTTAGTAATTTTAAGTGCCATATAGAATTCCGAATCTATATGCAGGGTCAAAATATACAACACAGTATTCACAATCAAATTCATTTAGCAAAATAAATTAGTTATGTCATCTTTAAAGTTTAGATATCTCATTTTATATGCAGAAAGACAACAGTTGGCAACATCTGGATAATTGAAGCCATTGATATTAAATCTGTTTGATGACCAAGTTGGATCCAGCAATTCACTTATTAGGTAAGATAACATTATACAAGCAGAGTTAAGAAAGAAGGCAAACCAAATCTAATGGACTAGCCTTTAAAAACAGCGCAATTGCTATTACTGCTTACCATCTTCACTAGCATAAACATGCACAACCCCATCCTCCATCCTAAAGTGATGCTGCACAAGAATTTAAGGAAAAAAATACATAAAGAATGCATAAAACAGCAAAGGATTTGCTAAAATTTGATGGATATTTAAAAAGAAAAACGAAAAATCTTATGCCACAAATGTTATCTGTAGAGAATATTATATTAATAAGCAGAAAGTAACATACTGAAGTTTTTGGAACAGGCTCAAAGTGAAACGGATTGACTTTCAACTTTGGTGAACAAGGTTCAGCTGCAGCCATCTTCTTCCAAGGAGCTTCCTCCCTGTAAACATACCTATTCCGCATATCCAAGCTTTCTCGAAGCATCTTCTTTACTTCTTCCTCTTCTATATTTACAGATTCTGAATAAAAATGTTTTCATACAAAAGATATTAAGTTGTCAAGTACCCACTTTTCCTCAAACTTCCAATTGATTCAAAAAAACAAAGTGCATGATATGCCTGCTTGAATTAATTTTGCCAAGCTGATAACAATCACAATAACACATTTTTGGTCAACCTGGGACAGAATCACGGGGTTGCATAAAACAGCATAGATAGCGTTAGCTACATGAAAGGAAAGACACAAAATACTGGTAAAAGAAGAACAGGTAACTTGGGAATACCATGCACTGTCGATCTCACAGGTAGCACTGTGGTGGCATAAGCAACACCATTCCTTGTTTGGTGCAATGGAGATGTATCCACCTTCATGCCAGGCGAATCAAAACCAACTATTGATTGGGCCCTGGCATCTCCAGGATTTTGATCCTGAATACTCTTTGCACCATCACCTTCAAAGGGTGGAACAGTAGAGTTTTGAACTTTTGAATCAACATCCTGGAAACTCATTTACCACAAAATGCCAATTCATTTAGTGTCGGTTAGAAAGAGAGAAAGAGACTGTAATCATTTGAGAGTAAATAATGTTCATAGGACCACTAAATTGTTTGCTTTGAAGACTACTACCTAAGAAACATCCATCGCCATCTACAGACAACGACCAATAAACGTACTTGTTTTCAGCTGGGAAAAAAAACAGAAGTGGTAAAGCTAAAACCTGAAGGCACATACTTTCATATCAGAGGAAGAATCCATGTTGTGGTCATTGAAAACGATGTCATCTTCATTGGCACACTCTGTTCCTTCATCATCAGAATCCTCCAGGTTTTCAAAAGCAGCTCCACCTGGGGATCTCGGTGTAACTAGCCTGCTATGCGATGCCATCCTTGGAATGGAGCTAGAGAAATTCACAGGCTTATTGTCACCTGCGCAATGCACAAAACAAAGCTCAAAATATATCCATGCAAAACACAGAAAATAACCACATAATTATCCATAGCTCCTACTAAAGGTTCAATCACGACAATGTCCCTCAACACAGAGCAAGAAATTTCTAGAGCGAACATTCTATTGAATGTTATAAGTTTGGTAAGCGTCTATGCTTCTAGTGGCATTTGAACACTTCATATATAACTAAGGAGAATAGGCTAATCATTAAAAAAAACACTCACCACCTGTAGGAGAAGTTCGCAATCCAGAAATCCTATCTCCCTGATTTTGAGTCCTAAAATTCACATCGTCATCGAACCAGTCATTACTCAAAGCAGCATTAGGCATCGAACTGGACACTTTATACTTTCTCAGAAGCGCGCTGTTATCTTCCAACGACCTCGATACATTACGGTTCCACGTTTTCCTCTCAACAACATCGGTGCCGTATTGGTCACCATCATCGCCATCATCATCATCAATATTTCTGCTCCTCTCGTCGACCTCTTCTTCAAACTCAAAATCAGCATCCTCTTCTTCGTCACTTGCAGCAGAATGACTTCTCCTCCACTTTTGAGGTGAACGGCGGCGGATTTCAATAAGACGATCGAGGACTTGATCGACAGTGCGTTTGTGAATATAGAAAGCGGATATTGCCATCAGCGAAGCTCCTACAAGAGCAGCCATCGCTAGATGCAGAGACGGCAGCGAGGAATCCATGGCGATTGAAACGACACGCCGTCTCCTACACTATAGGTCAGTAGAAAGGAGGAGGAGAAAAAGAGACACTTGAAAGCTGAAGAGGGAAATACAAGGACCAAAGAAATGGAGGTTTAGCTGGGGGTTTGGTGCAGCTTCGAAACCATAGGTAGTCGTGGGCCAACGTGTAGCACACGTGTCACTTTTCTATAAAATCTATATGGTTCATCAAGTTAACCAAACAAATAACAGCAGTTCTTGCTAAGGAATTACTCAATAAAAATTTATTTATTTCAATTTTATTTAATAAATGAGTATAGTAATAATAATAATTACATTAATTTTAAACATATCAGTTTATATATTTGCCATCGCATAATAAAAAATCATGTAGTTACATTTAATTATTAATATTAAATAACTAATTTTTTTAAGGCAACTCGATATGCAAGAAACAAAAGCTCAAGCCTTTTGCTTTTGTCGACGTTAATGAAATTGGTTCTCTATTTTCTTGTTGGAGTAACTGTTAAGAGGACTGCAGAGCTGCATGCTTTTCGATATGTTAAGGACTGCAAGAACCATTTTCGATACTTGCAAGCGATGGCAACATTCTGTAAAGATGATGATGACACGGTAAAGCAAGAGAGGAAGAGAATTCTGAAGTAGGAAAGAATGAAGAATTGCATGAAGAGCTACTTGCATGCTGATGATATTCAATAACAGCATAATAGAGATTCCTGTAACAGCATGATGATGATGATCATATTCAATAACAGCATAATAGAGCACAAGATTCCTGTAAAGAGATTCAAAAATAATAGCATGGAAGAAAAAACAGACACTTGAGTCGGCTATAAGGAAGGTGATTGATTTAGATCTCAAAATTCCATGAGCTCTCAGTGGATAGTTTTGGCATGCGTAAGCCCTCCGCCAAGTTAACCGAAGCTAAAATCTGGAAGATGGATTGTAACAGCAAGTCAGAGACATGAACAGTACGCACAAAAAAAATAAGCATATAGTATGCATGTATGTAGATATATATAGAACTTCCTTCAGAATATCGGTTCATACAAATTCATCTATATAGCAAGTCAGTTTAAGAGAGGCGTTATAAATCGAAAGCCTAAACGATTATCTTCTCTTGATAGATTAATTTAGCAGCGCTAAGGACATGATAATGTCAGTCAGCTTCTCCGTGCAGAATACGAAAAGTTTGTAGTTTGATATAGAGGGGAACTATCCTTCAAGTATCTCCCCATCTTACTTGGATGTTTCACTTGCATAGGAATATACTTCCATTACAATTTTCCATGTAAAATGCTCAAAATGTATACCTTTAAATAATGCATGGTTGCGTGGCAAACACTAGAAGGATTTATGCTATTATATCGGGTGCAAGTTCTACAATATGATAAATTTGGCTGCCTTTAACGTTTGAAGTAATGACCCTATAGCTATGGAGCCATGAAAATTGAAAATTAGTGGTCTGCAACAAGGAATCCTCAATAAAGTGCCTCCCCAAACTCATTAATCAGTATCAAACCCAACTTTAATCCCGAAAGGATTGTGGTCAACTAGATGGAATCTTATTTCCTGTCTACATGGTTTTAGAAGAAAATGAGGTAAAATAATACAGAATTCTATAGTGGTGAAACCCATATGAGAAAACTGATGAGAAAAACATGAAAGAGTAGTCTCCAAGCATAAAACAAAAACGATCAAACAACATATTTGAGCATCTTAGCTTATCAAGGCAATTGAGAGTATCGACAGTAGGGTTAACAAGTGGCATAACACAATGACAGCAGTATTATTATCAGAAGATTCAACCTTAATAGCCAATTCCCACGGCCTAAAATGTCACCAAGTCACATAGACTAACAGAACCAAAATTAAAGAAAAAGGAAAGATTCACCTGTGTCATAGAACCTTGAGGTATAATTCTCTCACTCAAAAGAGACAAAAAGTTGTCCATAAACAACCAAATGCCATCTAAACATGCATCTCATAGAGCATGCATACACGCAGATAAATAAATCAATCAGATAATCTGTAATCAACCAGCTTATTACCTATAACGTGGTCTCTAGCGACACATGTTTCCTTCCAGAGCCATGTTATGTCACTGTTAGCATCCTAATTATAAAGAGAGTCAGCCATTGACTGGCAGGCTTCTTTGCTAAATCTAAATTCTAGGTGCATTGCTCCTAACTACTTTCACATTTCCTGGTAATAACTGCTAGAAATGAACCTCTACACTAGCAATATGATTCAGCCTCATAAATCTAATCAGCAAATGCTTTTCAGAAATGAAAGTTGCAACAATGATTTTTCCAAACGGGAACAGAAAAGGATTAAGATTCGAGAGCAAGACCATGTACCTTAACACCTCCCTCTTTATTTAGCAAAGATTTCCAAGACCACTCAAGGCCCAAATTCTTGCTCGCAGCTTCATAAGAAACTTTAACCACATCACTGTCAATTCTATGGGAAACCGAAAAATCCCAAGAATTATTACTCAAATCATACCCAGGCTCGAATGCTGTAATTCCTCTATGCACATAGCTATACTTCAACTTACAGTTCTTGGAACCCAATTCATATCTAGCTGACAACTTATTAGCCGGATCAATAACAAGCGCTCCATCTAAAACAGTCCTATTTTCATTTCTTGAATGAGCATATGTCCAATTCACCTTCTTCTCCAATACATTCACGCTGTTCATAAACTGAAACCGCACATCCTGTAAATTATCAACAAGATAAAAAAAAAAAGGTCAAAATATGAAGCTAACCCAGAAAATTCTACAAGATATAAACTGTAAACCAAATTTCTAATAGGTGAAAACTTCACTATTCGACCATTAGTTGGAAAGCAAAAGGAAGCATAAGCGTGTATGTTAATTGAGTTTGGTAAGGACCTGATTGGGGACATCGTAGTCTACAATAAAGGTGCCAGGCTTCTCAACGGAAAGACAGAAGTCTTCAACGTCGACTGCAGAAGCGTTGCCGCCGAATACAGCGTTGCCAACGACTGCTCGGACCTTGAGATCACCGGCGTTAGCGGTGACGGTTCCAGTTACTCCTTTATTGCCTCTAAAGGCGACTGCGCTTCTTATCATTTTTGCTTTTACACACTATACAGTGGAAATCAGAGAGCGGGTAGTGACGGGATTTTTCATTTCAATTTTCCCGATGGCTTTCCGTACGCCTATGTGTTATATCGGGAGGTGCTGATAATAACAATAATACATTAGCAGCTCATAATATGCTTTTGTTCGTTTGGTGGAGTACAAATTGGGCCTAAAGGGCATCAATAGGAATTTTATGGGCCAATCCAACATATGGAAATCTAAACATCCCTTTTGTAACAATGCTTGATGCTTTCAAGTGCAAAACTAGATGATATTTGTTTTGTTTATATTTTTGTTATTAAATTTTTCAAAATATATATTTTTTTATGGTAAATATATACTAATATATAGTTAATACATATATTTATCAAAATATAATACATTTTATATATTTATTATAATAAACAAAATAAAGAATAATAATAACAAGGATAAATTAACACACACAAAAAAATTAAAGATTGTAGTAATCTATTATACATATAATAATGCGTTGAATTATTTCAACAAATCTATATGTAATATATTCAATTTATGATGTTCATGTAATGGCATCAACTATCCCATTTCAAACTTTATAACAAAAAATGATATATTATGTTAAAAATAATCTTTTAGATGAATTACTTTAAATAGATAAATTAATCATCGATGAGAAAACGAAATCAATATTAGATTTGAAAGAAGTAAAATCAATAATGAAAAAGGATTATAAAAAGTTCACGACTTGAAAAAAAAAAAAAGGAAGAAGAAGAGGCCATAAATGCTTTTAAAAGCATTAGTGACTTCAAAGAAGTTGCAATTGTTTGTTTATATCGGGGAAAAAGAAGAAAGAAAATATCTAAAAGCTCAAAGCTCAAAGCTTTTCGCCCTTGCCATAAAGCATAAAGAAAGGAAATTACGGCATTACACTTCTTTTTTTTTTTTTTTTTAAATATATATATATATATTATGAAACTAATTAATAACCATTTTTCCTTTTTATGCATGGACATAGTCATAACCATTTCAATAGAATATGAACTTTTGGTAATTTTTTATAATTATTTTTTAAAATTATATTTTTCAAAATTATTTATAAAAATTATATTTTCAGAATTATTTATAATGGGTATCCATGTAAAGCCCATATAAGCATTTATAATGAAATTGATTATTTTTTTTTTAAAAAAAAAGTTAAGTTTTTAATCTTTTTTTGAAAATGATGAATTTTTTAAAAATATTTATAAAAACAACAATTTAAAACTTTCATATAGATTTACTTTATAAAAAATACTGTTAAGTTTATATTGTTATTTTTAAAAATATTTAAAAATATTTATAATTTTTATAAAAAATTGTTATTTTACAAAACTTGAAAAATATTTAATATTATTATAATTATGTACGTAATTTTATCATTTAACCTTAACATAATATATATTATCTCATTAATTTGATAAATTTTTACATTCAATTTTTTTATTTTGATTTATTTTATTTTAATATATAAATTTATTTATTTTTAAATTTTTAAATATCTGTTATTATTGATTTATTTTTATTTAAGATTCATATAATTCACATGTTATATTTAATCATTTTTAACTTTTTAATTTATTAATTTTTAATAAATATATATATGATAAGTAAAATTATGATGTTTAAATGATAAAAATTAAAGTTAGATAAATTTAAAAAATTGTAATTAATTTAGATATTAAAAAATAGAAATTTTAAAATAAAAATGATAAAATAAAAAAAAAATATCAATTCAAGCCGCCTATATATATTCCCTTAAGCCTTTGTTAGGTGAAGTTTAGGCAGTCGCTTGTACAGTAATGGAGTTGACAAAAATACATCATGATATATAAATAGCCATCCCCCACGTACACACGTGTGGAAGTGTGCCGTTTTACCTTAGAATCGTCACCAAAGGGGCAAAAAAGAAAAATAGTCGGACACGGAGATATGGTGCACACGTGGGAAGAGGGACCAAAGAGAATGACTTAACACGTGTGACAGCAGGTCGTGGAACAGACACAAACTGGGGACGCTAACACTGACAGCACTGTTACGGAACCCCATCTTCAAGTATTTGGGTCCCGCTAAGGTACATCACCTCCTATTTCATTCTTATCTGCACCTTCCTGACTGTCACCCAGTGACTGAGGGAGCGAGCAGAGTGATGGCTGCTCTTATTTTTTTCAACTTCGAACTAAAAATAATAATAAAGCGGACCCCACCCGTATTCCTGAGCGAAGCGCTTTTATTATTGACCACCATTGATTCTTGGACACGTTTGCACTGTCCGTCTCTATCGAATACGGGTCCCACCATGGTTCCTCTCGGTGTGCGCTTTGTCTGCGGACTGGTGACGTTTTCGACGTTGACAGATGTTTGAAGACTGTCAAGTTTTTTTTTATCTGAACCGAACACGTGGTGCAAATCTGTCGTTTATAGAATATGAGATTGAGATCGTCGGCAGGGGAAATATCCGCCTGATCTCTATAGATCCAATGCCAACGATATTTAAATGTTAAATTTAGAAGGCGTAATATATATATATATACACACACCCATAAGAAGTTGATAAATTTGACATATTTTTTTATTTTTCATCCCAATATCTTTATTTATTTATTTATAAATTTTAAATTTTAATTTATTATAAATTTTAAATTTATTTATAAATATTAACTTTTATAATTTATATATTTCAATTTTATATGTTGAATTTTTATAGATAAAATAAAATTTAAAGATTATAAATAATTAAATATGATGTAGATTTGAGTTTTTTATCATCATATATATGAATTATTATTTAAAAAATGATGAAATATGAATAACAATAAATATTTAAAAATATATACATAAATAAATTAAAATAAAATAAATAAATATATCAAATATATTACACTAATTTAAAATGTAATGGGCTTTATATATGTATGTATATGTATTATAGAGGTAAACGCTCAGCTTAAATAAGAATGCAAGGCATTATTGCTTGTTGTAACTGAAATGACAAAATGTTTGCTTGCAAGCATTAAATCAAAATGACATTCAAGAAACTTAAATTGCCGCATACTCTCTTTTCTTTTGCAAAAAGAAATAATAATATATCAAATGCCAAAACATATGTTAAATAACATTTTAATTTTAAATAAACTATTAGATCGGTAGATTCTCAATAAATACGTTTGATATTGAAAAAACATGATGAATGATCATTGATTTTAAAGATAATATGAATGGTGGAAGATTTTTTTGATAAATAGTATTATAAATCTATTAATAATTTTTATTAAATATTAAACATTTATTAATTTTATATTTTTAATTGTGAGTATATAAATAATAATTAATAATTAATAAATCAATCTTGCATGTGAATAAGAATAAATATGAAAATATTTTATAATAATTATATATATATAAAATTAAAGAGAGCATGATTTTGTTGACTGAGAAAGTAAATAAAAGTCCAATCGGGACAAGTATAAGTTACAATCATGAAACAGCAAAATAAGGGAAAATCCCTCACGACAAAAATTTAAAAACCGCTGTTTGTTTTGAGGCTATAAATACAATAACTTAAAATTTAAAAACCGCAAGTCAATTTCTTTTTCTAATAATTGCCGTTCTGCAGTTGCTTTCTCTCAAATAAAACACCACCCGACCTTCTCTTCATCTTCCCATGCTAATATATATATATATATATATATATATATATATATATATATATATATATATATATATATATCTA